>JAVJIF010033306.1:0-97500 GCA_038442645.1 Agave tequilana | reverse complement strand
TTGCGCCTGGATCTTGGATCTCTGCGTTTTGGTGGCTTGTCTTGGTGATTTTTAGACAGCCTACAGAACCCCCTCCAAAGTTTTCGATATTCCGCAGTTAACTGGGACGGATTTCGAAATACTTTGGACTCTAGCTGAGTTCGCCTTCATGACTAGACTGTTGATGCTCCGGGTTTAATCTTATCTGGAGTTGGTCTTCGTGAGTGTACTGTTGAACTCTTTGAAGCCCCAGAGTTGATCATGTTGAGTGTCTAGATGCACAGTCTAAACCTCCCCGATTGCTTTTAGTCTGTCACTGGCGCGCTTTAAGCCAGGAGTGGTTGGTCGTCTGCTTGCGTCAGTGTACTGTTGAACTGATTTTGCAGAAGCAGGAGGCCGAACGCAGGTTCTTTTTCAAAAAGCAGAGATGGTACTGCTGTAAAGGCGCGATTTCTGTAAAGTGCGTCCTTTTGCAATGGAGACGCGACTGATCTTCATAAGGCAGACGCGATGTTCAGCTGAAGACGCGAACTTCGGAGAGACGCATCTTTTGAATATAGACGCGATTGTCTGGGCGCATTTATGGCGATGCTGACGGGCATAGCCATCGAAGAGACATGGCCTTCGGGTGCGAGTCCGTGCCACGTCATGATTGCTCTGCCAGTTGGCCTGGGGAACCACGGGATTTCGCCTTTTGGCGCGCGGATTTCCTGGCGCATTAAATGGTCCGTGCCACGTGTCGAGCGACGATTCACTGCTGAGTCGTGGCGCATGATCTTCTCTGTGCGTTAAAGTGATTTTGTTCCACGCGTCGAACGGAGATTCGCCGCAGAATTCATCGGGCCATACGCCGCGTATCTTCGCGAATCCTTGTGTCTATAAAAGGCCACAGTTGGGAGAATTCCTCTTCTTCTCCGAACGCACTCGTTGATAAGATTAAGAAAGAGAACTTCCTCTTCAGTTCATCTTCTTGAACCTTGGATCGAATTGGCCATGGCTCCAAGACCAAGCCGATTGCTTCTTCTTCAAAGGCGACCGTCGCCGAGGCCCGGAGGGGCAGCTCCTCCTCTGCACAGGATGTTGTTCTCCCAGGTTTCCAAGGTAAATGCCTTTTAGGTCGCCATTAAAGGAAGTTCAAAGAACCTGTAAGAACCCTTAACACATGAATTTAAATCGTGTTTGATTCCCAGACGCAGTCTTTGGGTTGATAACCATGACGCGGGTTTGGGCCCTCGCGCCATTGGGTCTTGCGCTTCAGATTCTTCACTTAGAATATTTTCTAATTGTGAAAGGTTCAGACGCGGACTAATCGTGTTTGATTCCCAGACGCAGTCTTTGGGTTGATAACCATGACGCGGGTTTGGACCCTCGCGCCATTGGGTCCTGCGCTTCAGATTCTTCACTTAGAATATTTTCTAATTGTGAAGGGTTCAGACGCGGACTTAGTTTACAGAACGCGGATTTGATCCTTGCGTTCTGTTTCATCAGCTGTTGATTTTGATGAATCTGGCACCCGAGTCCAAGCATTTTGATATCTGGGGATGTGAAAGGAAGGGAGTTACCCTCCTTAACTTCTGGCGATTATGGTGATGGAAGGGTTAAGGTGGATAACTCCCTTCTTTTCGCACTCCAGAAGTGACATCAAGGAGAACGTTGTGGAGACGCCGATCCCGCAGGTCTGGACGCGGATTTGATAATTCCTGCGTCCAGTGCCTTTTCTGCGTGGATGCGCAGGTCTGGACGCGGATTTGATAATTCCTGCGTCCAGTGTCTCTTCTGCGTGGATGCGCAGGTCTGGACGCGGATTTGATAATTCCTGCGTCCAGTGTCTCTTCTGCGTTCGGATTATGAACACTTAGCATTTTTTCTTGCTTTTGATAGAGTATCTAACTAAGTGTCCTTTTCTTTTTGCAGCGCCACGCCCTGCTACTTCACTCGCCAAGAAGCGCCACTTTGGACATGTAGGGGTGCTGACCGGGACTTGACCTTTGTGTTACAAAGGACTGTTCCTGTGACAGCTGACAAGTCGCAGGCTCGTGGGGAGAGGCTCTCAAATGTTGACATGAGGACTCTTCGGGTGCTTATGACTGATGCAGCATTTGCAACGGATGCTGGCATCAAACTGGAGAAGCCTGCCTTCTTCTTCGGAGATCGTATCCATGAGGGCGGCCATAGCGTATATGACGGGACTTACAAATGGCTCCGTCAAATAGGGGTGGAAGATTCTTTCTTCCGAACATGGAGAGGATGTTCCCGCTGTCCTACTTCCAGCACATGTCCGTCCCTCGGAAGATGGAATGGGACCTCTCTCGATATGTCCCTGAGATTACTCTCGGTGATTTGGGCTCCCACAAAGTGTACCGTCATGATAGCCATGACAGGTCAGTTATCGGCCTTTTCCCTGGGTCGCGCAAGTCTGATGTTCCGGCTGGGGAGATACCACAACTTGGCACTACCTTCCTCAACGCATTCATGGAAGCGGAGGGTGATTATCCCGTTGGGTTCCGTGCACCGGGGTGGGTCCGTTCCACGGAGAACTATTGGTGGGGCAGGATGGTCGGCTTGTCCTCACCGAGCTCGGGGATCTGCTAAAGCGTATGGACTGTACCCAGTGGTCAGAGCCGTGCAGTGGGGGATCCCTCAAAGCTCTCAGAACTTTTTCGGGATTCTAGAGCCTTATAATTCTTTGACGGGGACGTTCTTCACTCCGGTCGGGGAGATGGGTCTTGCTCTGCACGACTGCATGAGGTCTCGGGGCTGTCGACAGGGGACATTCCCTATGAGGAATATGTCCCGACCACGGTGGAGCTTCACCATTTGAAGGAGGAGTTTCCCCTCATATATGAGACCTACTGTGAAGTGCTATGTCACTTCCACATTTGCGGCCAGATAACCAAATGGCGGTCGCAGGAGTCAAGCAACTGTCTTGGGCCAGTTACTTGTTCAACAACGTCAACACCAAAGACCATCGGATAACTCGATTGGCTCCCAGCTCCGACAGGGAGGTTGAAGACAGGATCGACCAGGCTTCTGACAGTTTCTACACCACGGAGTCGAATGAGGACGGTTTCGACCCTGACTTGGTTTTTGAGAGCTTTCACCATCAAGCCCGGACCCCTATCTCCGATCGGGCGCTGTTGGCGGGCTTTCTGATGCTGTGGCTGAAGCGCTGTGTGGTGCCCACACTGCCACACGAAGTCATTGTTGCTGACGTGTGTACCTGACGGTGCTCCTGGCTCATGGCAACCCCATAGCCCTTCTCCCGGCCATGGCGGCTGGTATTCAGAGCGGGCTGCGGGCGTTCACTAAGAGTTTCTGCGAGCCACCGAAAACTGCAGACTCCGAGGGAAAGCCGTATGTTGACTCAGAGGGGAGTCCGACGGTGAAGCGTCCCAACCCTCGTGTCGAGCTGCCTTACACGTACCTCATGGCTTGGTACGTGATGCATTGCCCTTCCTTGATGACGGCGGTGCGTTGGAGGGAGAGTTCTGTCCCTTTTGTACAGCGGTTGGAGGGTTCGAAATGGCGTGATCCTTATATATATACGTCCGGAAGTGCCTTTCAGACCCTGCGAACTACCAGCTCAATCGCTGCCTCCCCCAGATCCCTGGTGCATCTCTCGGGGATCTACTTGTTGATTCTGTTGGCCCAGATGACTTCACGAGGTTATCCGCGGGAGCCTTCTGGTGGTTGCTCAATATCCGGCCCGGATATGTGCTTTTCCGATAAGGGACGTCATGCACCATTGAGCCGTACATGCCGAATCGCTTCGCTCGACAGTTCGGCTATGATCAGCTCTATGTCGGGAACCCCAATGCTCGACTCGCCTTCGAAGGGAACCTGTTCGAAGGTGCCCGGGCCTGGTACTATAGTGTGGCTGGAGGGACGGGAGTAACTTTCCGTCTACCTCTCGAAGGGCCCAAGTGCCGTACGAGCTTCAGCTTCTGCACTTGGTACTCCCAGGCCATCCAAACACCAGACTTTTTTCCGGCGTCTTCATGCATCGAGAGCATCAATGCAAGTCTCGAGGCAAGGACGGATTCTAGTAAACCGACGAAACTCGTGGAACAGTACCTGAAGGCCCAAAAGGAGGTCGGGCGAAGAATGAGAAGGGAGCCACGAGCCATGGAGCCACGACCACCAAGGGCGGAGCCACAAGCGACTAGGGCAGAGCCGCAAGCAACTAAGTCTCGACAGGCGGTGAGCAAGCGTCGTCAAGGCTCTACTCCCACTGCTGAACACGCTCCGAAGAAGGTTCGAAGGGACTTGACAACCGAAGTCTCTCGATCTGAAGAGATCCCTGCTGTCGTTGAGGCACTGAGGGAGGAAGACATAGCTGAAGAGGACATTCCTTTAGTCCGTCCCCCTAGGTCGCTTAGCAGAGGCCACGGGTCTGCGGAGGAAGGGGAGCTCGTTGATCGATCCGCCGCCACTGACGAGGATGAGCAGCTAGAGGTTGATATAATGAGCGGAGGAGATGTCAATATTCCGGGGGTGTCGGCTCAGCCCGAGTCTTCCTCAGCTCAACAGCCCGGGTCTCCGTCTGTCTTCATTTCCAGTCCTCGGATGGCTGACCCCAGCCCTACCACTGGGGTAGTTGGTGGCAAGGCTCGGCTGCAGGAGTCTCGCGTGAGGCGCTATCGTCTTCCTCACTCTCAGGGGAAAGCGAGTTTGAAGACGATGTTGATTATGGTGATGAACCCACTTTTCCTGATCCGGAAAAGTTCTCCCATATCTCGGAGGAAGAAATATACGGGGGTGAGCCATCAACGGTATCGCAGCCGGCGGTTGTTCCTGTTGGAGGTACTCTTTTCACCTTTTGACCTAATTTCCCTTTTTAATTTTGAAGAGGAGGCTTTAACATTCTCCCTTTTATATTGCAGGATTGGCTGAGAATGTCGAGGCTGCACCCTCCTCGCAGATCGAGGAAATGGTACAAGAGTTGACCCAGCCAGAAGGGGTCACGGCTTTGGTTGCCAAGATAACTCCAGCGGGGGTAACTACTGATGCCGGGGAGGTTTCTCCTTTGCCGGAAGAGGAGACAACCCCTAAGGCCGGGGAAGAACCCACTCTGCCGGGTGAAGGGGTTACTATTGAAGCTAGGGAGACTTCCACTCCGCAGGACTTGCCCAAGGATTCGGCATCTCTGGGCCTCCCAGATGGTAAGGAAGTTCTGATATTTTGAATGTTTCGCTTTTCTCCTTTGTGGCTAATGTCACAATAACTTGCAGAGAGGACTGAGGGGGCTCAGATGGAGAGTCCGACGGTCGGTACCTTTCCAGAAGGCCACGCAGCTCAGGTCTCGGCTGAAGCTTCTGAAGAGGTTGCGCTTACTACTCCATCATTAGCTGTGGAGGTTCCTGCAGAGACAACACCTCCGGAAGCGCCAGTGGCTAGTCTCGCTCTTGACGTATCGACGGTCAGCACGACTCTTGCGCAAAAGAGCCGGCTTGCACCGTGACAGAAAAGGGGTCGGGAAGCTTCCCAGGTGGTGACAATATGGGGGAACTGGCACGCCAGATGGTGCAACAATTCTTTGCTTCGATGGGATCATGTATTGATCTCATCTTACGTGGAAGCAGCTCCTTCAATTTTGTCCGGACGCTTCTCAGAAATCTGGCCGAGAACGTCGAATTAACCGGAGGCCCCTCACTTGCCCAGGCGTGTCTGCGGGTGGTGGAGCAACTGGGAGACGACCTGCACGAGCTGAAGTCTTTGGAAAATGCCAGCTCTTCTAGTGAGGCCCAGGCCACTCTAGCCCGGCTCTTAGCTGCTCAAGAACAAGAGCGACAGGAGGCAGAGGCACGAATAGATGCAGAGATCCGCAGCCTCGAATATTCCCAGGTTGAATGTCAGAAGCTAACTGACAATTCAAGGGAATCCGAGATTGTCATGCGGAGCACGGAGCACGTCATCCTCAGTGCTCGGGACACCATTGCCAAGGCTCGAGACACCATTGCCAAGGCAGAAGCTGTGCTTGCGATCAATGAGAAGAAGCTTGTTACCATCAAAGAGGAGCTTGCGGAGCAACAGGCGGCTAAGGCGCGAGCTGAAGAAAGTCTGTCTCTACATTCTTCCAGGGTGGAATCTCTGCGAGCGCAGCTGGCTGCAAAACCCTTCCTATCTGAAGAGGAGCTGCGGGTCCAAGTCATGATGGAGGGTGAGAAGCACGTCAGATCAAGATGCATCATCTCAGGGAGCAAATCCGTTCCTTGGCGAGCCAGGACATTTAGCCTTCTTTTCTTTTTTTTTTTGTAAAGAAAAGGACACTCTGTTTATCAGAGTGTTTGTATCCACTTTTGATATAAAAAGGACATTTTTTTGTTCCATCTTCTTTGTTTAGCTGTGGATGAATCCAACTTCTTGATCACTGGTTGTGAAGATTGAACTTAGGCGAGACTAAGTTCTTTCAATGAGACGCGGCTTCCTGATGAGACGCGGCACTGATCCACAGAGTGAAACGCGGTCATCATTCCGTGGGAGCTTAGATAGAACTAAGTCCTTTTGCTGAGACGCGGCGTCAATCACAGGGTGAGACGCGGTCATCATTCCATAGGAACTTAGCTTTCACTAAGTCCTTTTGATGAGACGCAGCGTCAATCACAGAGTGATCCTCGAATTGGTCTCGCTGAGTAAGACGCAGATAGGGCAGACGCGAGGGACGCAGCATTGTTTGCTGAAAGGACGCGATTTTGAGTCACGTGGACGCTCCTTTAAAGCGCGGGTGAATGCCTTTTAATTTGAGAACGGTGACGCGGATTCTTAGACGCAGCTTTCCCATCTGCGTTTAATGCAGCCGGACGCGACTTTGCTGTCTGCGTTTGATGCAGCCTGACTTAAAGATTTTGTGGGATCTTTGACCGTCAAGTCTTCACTGACGATTGGACGTCAAGTCTTCACCGACGTTTGGGAAACCGGGTCATCCGTTGTTTTCCAAGGCGGTTGTCCACGCGTCAATTTTTCATTTGACTTGGGCGTTTTAACGCTCTTTAATGCAAAACCGGCGCTGGCGGTTGGAAACCGGTGTCTGCGACGGTTCCCAAAGCGACGCTCCACGCGTCAGTCCTCCATTGGGCTTTGACAGTCGTGCGCGACGGTTCTGATTGATGCACCATAATAGCAGTTATTAGGGTCTGCCTATAAATAGGGCTAACCCTCTTCCTTCAATCCAATCTTTGGACTGTTTTCTTTTTGAGAGCGAGCGCTCTGAGAACCTTCATCTTCTTCAGAGTATTGTCTCCATGGATGAGGATGGCTCTGTGGATGAAGATGACCTAGGGCTTGTATGCTCCTGTTTGGTCTCTTCGGGGCAGAGTGTCTCTCTGATCATTTTGCACGTCCGCGTTTGGATGCAGAGAGCCCGACTCTTGGTAGAGGCCTCTGTTGGTACGCCGTCCCAATTTAGCCATGATATTTTAATCTACCACGGCCTGCACCTTGGCATCACCATTATCTGGACCCCCTCACGAAGTCTGTGTTGGTGCATTCCTTCTGGAATTTATGCCACAGACTTAAACTTCTCTGGACGCGAATGCAAGGGTCTTTGGCACTTGGCGCTGGCTTTGTTCTGGCGCTGGCTTTGTTCTTCAAAGCTTGCGTTTCAAAGCCACTGTCTTGGCGCGTTTTATGGCTATTGCCTTAGCGCGTTTTATAGCCACTGCCTTGGACGAATTCCCAAAAAGGTTTCAGACCCGAGTCTTGCAACTCTTGTTCACTCAACAAGGAGATGGCAACTTTCAGCGTCTGTGCCTTTTAGGCGTCTGTGCTTTCGACTTGGGCGTAGAATGAGACCGCGTTTTGATTCGCGTTTGTCTCTGCTGACGCAGCAGTTTGGCTCACCGCGCGGGTCATTCCCGCGTCTGCTTGGCTGACTGCGTGGATCATTCCCGCGTCTGCTTGGCTGACTGCGTGGATCATTCCCGCGTCTGCAGTCTGCATTTGTAACTTAGTTTTTCTCTGTTGAAGCATACTAAGTTGCAGATTGTTCTGATTCCTTTTGTTTCATTCCTTGCAGGTAGACTTGCTGGTTTGCTGGGCCCCTGGAAGGATGCTTTGGCCGGCGAACTTGTTCGATGTTCACCTATAAGAGAGTATATTATGGTCCTCGTCACCTATAAGAGAGTATATTACGTCTCTGACGAGGACCCAACCCTCGCCAAGGTCTCTTCAGATCTGCTTCGCCATTCATGCCTGCTGGCAAGAGATGGTCAGGCTATGCATGACGGCGATGAGGGTTCCGGCGGTTGCGGTGGCGGACAAGATCCTCTTCCTCTCCCACTCCAGAAGTCACATCAAGGACTCGTCATGTCTGCTGGATGGTCTGCTGGGGGAAGAGATGTTCATGAACGAAGGGTTGCAGGACTTTCTGCTGCCACCGGACCTCAAGAACACCATTGCTCTTAGCTTAGTCAGCTAGGGCGCTTTCGATGTTTACATCATGCATCGTGGTGTAACCAGCTTCTATTGTAGCCACAAAACATCGCGCACTTGGAATCAGACGCGGCTTTAAGGAGTGAGTGCAACCTCTGAGAGAGAGAGGGACTTCTTTGTACTCCTTAATTGTACCACTCAATCTTATTGTATAAGAGAGCGTTTTGTATCACTTTCATATGTTTGGAAATAAATAAAAGTGACACTTTTCTTTTTGCCTCTTTCATTGTCTTGAACTTTTTGTCTTAGACCCATAGAAGCAAAGAATCTCTGACTTTGTCAAAATTATGATGATAATCTCAACAAGTCAAGCTTTGGAGGGAAAGATCCTATTTCAGGAACTCTCACAGTACTGTCAGAGGTGTAATATTAACTTGACAGAGATGAAATAATTTTTGATGGACCTGCCACTTTATAAGAGAAAGTAACAAGTAGAATTGGTACCCCCAGGGAGGGTGAACTCTGATCAGAGGTTTAGAATTAACTTAATCGAGTTCAGCTGGGGGTTTGATGAAAACACTGTTAATTGGTGTAATATTAACCTAACAACGTTTTTAGGTGGACCTGTTATTCTATTGAAGAGAATAACAAGTGAGATTAGACCCGTGGGGAATCTAGGAAAGTTTGTTACCGTCAGAGGTGTGATATTAACTTAACGGGTTGAAAGTGGTCTTGTCAGAAGTGTAATGTTAACTTGACAAGGATGTGAGTCAGAGGTGTGATATTAACTTAACTCAGATGTGTCACTGTCATAGGTGTAATGTTTAACTTGACAATGAGGGAATGCTAGAGGTGTAATGTTGAACTTAGCATTGGTCATCTCGGCTTGGATAAGGAAGTCCGAGGGAAAGTCATGGCTATCGGTGTATTGTTGAACTTAGCAATGACTTGGATGCTAGAGGTGTGGTGTTAACTTAGCATCATCCATTTCAGCTTCGATATGGAAGTCTGAAGAAGAGTGACTATCAGAGGTGTAATATTAAACCTGGCAGAAACTTGATTACTGTTTAGAGGTGTGGTGTTGAACTTTAACAGCAATTTGTCAGAGGTGTGATGTTAACTTGACAAAGATTGACTCATGATAAGAGCAATTTTGAGGACCTGTCATTCTATTGGTGAGAATTGACAAGTGAAAATTTGAAGTGCCAGAGGTGTAGTGTTAACTTGGCAAATTTGAAAATTTGGTACTCCGTGTAGAGTTGACAAGCAAAATTTGTACTCGACAAGGAATATTAAAAAGTTTCCATTACCAGAGGTGTAGTGTTAACTTAGTAATGGTTGTATTTTGTAGACCTACCATTCTGTGGATGAGAATTGGTAGGGGATTTTGGAGGAAAGAGTGGAGCCAAGTCCACTTAGGATTTTTAGCAAACCCTCAGCTATCAACGGATTTGAGGTGCCTTTACCAACTACCGTTTGAGTTGGGCTAGCCATGCTATTCCCCTCAGCATGATGAGTTGTCGAAGACTGATGTTGGGCTTAGAAGCCAACATTTTCCTCTATCCTTAGCCGTCGGAGGCGTCAGATCAAATGGGAACATGTCCCTTAGGATTTTTAGCAAATCCTCAGCTGTCAACGGGTTTGATATGCCTTTACCAACTACCGTTTGAGTTGGGCTTGCCATGCTATTCCCCTCAGCATGATGAGTTGTCGAAGACTTATGTTGGGCTTAAAAGCCAACATTTTCCTCTATCCTTAGCCGTCGGAGGCGTCGGATGTTTTGATCAGAGGTGTACTTTTAACTTGATCGACGGAAGGATACCATCTAGGGATAGTACTTCTTCAGGAACCTGCCGTTAATAGGCATCATGAGTGTATCGCCATTCGAGGTTATGAGGCGATATGATCCATTTGAGTAGACTGACTCTACTACAAATGGTCCTTCCCATTTGGGTTGAAATTTTCCTTTTGTCTTGTGCGTCATTACCATGGGTCTTCTGACGGCTAAGACAAGATCGCCTTTCTTGAAAGTTCGCACTTTAACTTTCTTGTTGAAGGCTCTGGTGATTCGAGCCTGGTAGAGCTCGATTTGCTGTTGGGCTTGCAGACGCTTGTCGTCTAAGGCCTCCAGTTCCTGGAGTCGCTGTCGATGCTTCTCCTCTGTCGTCATCTCCGCTGTCAAGGCGACGCGTAGAGATGCAATTTGGATCTCCAGGGGAAGCACGGCTTCACATCCGTATACCAAGGAAAACGGCGTGGCCTTAGTCGGGGTTCGCACAGTTGTGCGGTAAGCCCATAAGCATTCACCCAACTTGTCGTCCCAGTCTCGTTGATTTTTCGAGACGAACTTTTTGAGAAGCTTGCCAATAGTCTTGTTGAAAGCTTCTGCGAGGCCATTGGCGGCAGGATAGTATGCCGTTGAGGACACACTCTGGATTCTGAACTTAGCGCAGAATCTCTGGAAAGCCTGGCTGATGAACTGGGGGCCATTGTCATGGACAATTCGCCGAGGTACGCCGAAACGGTAAATAACGTGATGTTTCACGAACTTGATCACGTTCGACGACTTGACCTCCTTCAAAGGGATGGCTTCAGCCCATTTGGAGAAGTAATCGGTTATCGCCAGAATGAACCGATGTCCTTTTGATGATGGCGGGCTGATAGGACCAACCACGTCCATGCCCCACATTTCGAATGGCCAGGTAGAGGCCGTAGAGTGGAGATAGCCTGGCGCTTGATGGATAAAGTTGCCATGCACTTGGCAGGCGTGACATTTCTTGGCATAAGTGACGGCATCGGCAATCATCTTAGGCCAATAGTAACCCAATCTTTGGAGTCGATGTGCCAGTTTTGGGCCAGGTTGATGGGCTCCACACATACCGTCGTGGGCTTGTTTCAATACTTCTTGTGCTTCGTTTGGTGAGAGGCACCGGAGTAAGATCCCGTCATGCGATCGACGATACAATGTTCGCGTAATCGCATTATAATAGAATTTGGGGGCTTTCCTTCGAATGGCAGCCGCTTCTTTGGCGTCCTCAGGCAGGATGCCATACAAGACGAAATCAATGTAGGGGAACCGCCAGTCTCTAGGCTCTGGACCGGTTGACGCTTCAAGTGCTTCTTCGCGGTGACGACCTCCCGTTGACTCCTGATAATCCTCAAGAGCATTTCTCGGGCAATACAGGTCGTGGCTGTAGACGAATATCTTCTCCATTGCTCCAGCTGGAAGAGCTAGGGAGGCAGCCAGGGATGCGAGTGCATCGGCGTGCGCATTTTGCCTGCGTGGTACATGGTCGATGTAGAAGCTTGTAATCCCTCGGCCATGCGGATAGTTGCATTGTAATAGGGTACCAAGTCTTCATGTCTGACTTCGTACTCCCCGCGAACTTGGCTGACGATGAGTTTAGAATCACCGTATGCCTCGAGATTTTTAACGCCAATCTCATCGGCGAATTGCATCCCAATCAAAAGAGCGTTGTATTCCGCCACATTATTGGAACAAGGCTCGGTCAGTGAGACAGCTCGGGGAATCACATAATTTTGTGGGGAGACGAGTATCACTCCTACCCCCGCTACTATGTGTCCCTTCGGGCTTGTTCTTGATGCACCGTCGAAGAAAAGTTGCCATACTTGACTTTCGAACGATGTCTGAGTCAGGTAGACTTCGGCAACTTCATCTGGGAGATCCTCGTAGAGTTTGACTGCCCTCGGATCTGGGTGTTCAGCTAAGAAGTCCGCCACCGCTTGTCCCTTAATAGCCTTTTGTGGCAGAAAATGCATCTCATATTGTGATAGCAATATGGCCCATTTTGCCAGTCGGCCATTTAGCGATGAAGGTTTAGTCATAAGTAACCTCAGAGGGTTGACTTTTGATATGACATTTATAGTTTGGCCTACCAGATAGTGTCGCATTTTCTGGATAGCGAACACCAGTGCCAAACATTCCTTCTCGATCGGGTTATACCGATGTTCGACTCTGATTATTGTTCTACTTAGATAGTAGATTGCTTGCTCACGTCCCTGATCGTCATTCTGAGCTAGTAGAGCTCCCAAAAAATGATCCATCGCTCGGACGTACACCAGAAACGGCTTTCCGGATACTGGAGCTGCAAGGACTGGTGGTTGGGTGAGGTATTGCTTGATTTCCTCGAACGCTTGTTGGCAAGCGTCATCCCAAATGAATGAGACACCCTTCTTCATCAGCTTAGCGAAGGGTTGGCATCTTCCGGAAAGGTTTGAGATGAACCTGCGGATGTACGCCAATCGTCCTTGTAATCCCCTGAGCTCCTTGAGGCTTTTCGGGGGTTGCATCTCCTGGATAGCGCGGATCTTTTCCGGGTCCAAATGGATTCCTGTGGAAGTCACAACAAATCCTAGGAATTTGCCACTGGCTACCCCCAGGAAGGACTTGGTGGGATTCATCTTCAATTGATGAGCCCGCATGATGTCGAAGACCACCTTCAGGTCTGCTACGTGATCGCCTTTAGCGCGGCTTTTTACCGCGATATCATCAACATAACATTCCACCGTTTTGCGTATTTGCTGATGGAAAATAGCATTCATGGCCCTTTGATATGTTGCCCCTGCATTCTTCAGTCCGAAGGGCATGACGGTGTAGCAATACACTCCTAGGGGTGTCCTGAAGGAGGTATGCTTTTCGTCATCAGGATACATTTTGATTTGATTGTAACCTGAGAATCCGTCCATGAAGGACATTCGTTCGAATCCACAAGTATTGTCAATCATGACATCTGTGATTGGCAATGGGAATTCGTCCTTGGGGCAGGCCTCGTTTAGATCACGGAAGTCGATGCAGATCCTGATCTTCCCGTTCTTCTTGGAAACGGGGACGATGTTGGCTACCCAGTCGGGATGTTGTTCTTCCCTGATGAAGCCAGAATCAATAAGTTTTCTGACTTCTGATTGAATTGCCTCCATTATTTCTGGGCGAAACCGTCGCTGCTGTTGTTTGACAGGCTTTACGTCCGGATTGATGTTGAGGCGGTGCATGGCCACTTGAGGATCAAGTCCTGGCATGTCCTCATAATTCCAGGCGAAGACGTCTATATATTCTTGTACAAGAGATATTAGATCCTTCTTCTCCGATGGTGACAGGCCGTCACTTATGAAGATGGGCTTGGGGTTGGCCTCATCTCCTAGGTTGATCTGAACAACCTTGTCTTCTGTGGGTGGCTCACGCTGTTCAAAGCGGGTATCCCAAAGAGCATTTAAATGTTTGATCCATGGATCTGTATCAGATTGGATCATTTCTTCATTTCCATCTTCCAGGTGGCTTGTCGAAACCATGTTCACTGAAAGTTCCTTGAAGATGTTGCCGACACTGACATCTGACTCCCAAGATGATGTGTCTGAAGAGTAATCATTGCTCGACGATTCTTGAGAATCAGAGGCTGATGGGACCGGAGTCGATACATAGTCCAACCCCCGGCGCGTCCGATGATAATAATCGGGGGCCTTCCCTTTCGGCACAAAGGATCGAAGTAGCATTCTCCTTCCTTTGCCAAAGTTCAACCCGGGTCTGTTGGTTAGATCATACCCCATGCACTTCATCATTTTGAGCGCTTTCGATTCATAATGGTCGAGCTGAGGGGATTCCTCCTCGCTTTCTGATTCTTCGCGGGGAGTTGGTTCAGTCGTCATTCGTCCAAAAAGGATTGGTTTTTGGCCTTTTCGTCTGGCTGGAACCATGAAAATAGATTCCTGCGCATTACCATTATCCTGGTATGTCCCGAAAGATGATTTTACTGGTACATGCAATGATGTCAAAGCATCCATTGCCGACCAGATGTCATCGTCTACGTCGGTACTAGTATCCGACGGTATTGAATCGGATGCACACGCAGAAAAATACTCAAAGTCTAAATTCTCATTAATATACCAACCGCCTGCATCGTCGGTGGTATTATCAACACCGAGCTTATTAGTGCTCTTTACAAGTGGTTCCAACTTCCACAGGCACTCCTCTTGCTCGGGCTCAGAGTCAGCCTCATTACCAGGGTCTGGCACTTCCGGTTGCGGGGTTTCATCCACCGGATCCTGATATAGGAGGGAGTCCGTGAAATAATTTTCGACCCCCTTAAACGGATACCTTTCGGCAATCAACGTTTGCACCTTCCCACTCGCGTCAATGTATTTCATGACTTGGTGAAGAGTGGAGGGAACGATGGAGTTGCGGTGAATCCATGGTCGTCCCAACAGCAGATTGTAGGAAGTGTCGGCATCGATGACGTAGCATGTCACCTCCGACTTGAGGCTCCCAATCTGGCACTTGAGCTTGATCTTTCCCATCGGACGGGTGCCGTTGGCATTGAACCCGTAGATGGTCGTCTGTGTAGGGCTCAGACGGTGAGTAGGGATGCCGAGGTGTTGCATGACTCGGCGAGGCATGATGCTCAATGCGGACCCTGGATCTACCTGGATGCGGTTTACCTCAGACGATCCAATATACCCTGTGAAGTACAGGGGTCGATCATGCTTCCCTTTAACCTGCATATCATCTGCTGTGAAGGTAATGCAGGGAGCATTTGGGAGGTGTGGAGACAATCCTCTACATCTTCCTCCTTCGGCACCTGGGTCATAAAGACCTCAGCATTTGCCAGAGCTTCTTGCAGAGCTTCTCTGGTAGACTTTGATAGTCTAAGAAGTTCATACAAGGTAATGCGTGCCGGAATGTTGGCCAATTGAGCCAGGACATCAAAGCGGTAAGGCGTTGTGGATCCTTCCGCTATACCCTTTTGAAGAGCTCGAGAGAATCGAGTCTCTTTTTATTTCTCCACTGGTGGCTTCGTGGAGGGCCTAGTTGGCTCTGCAGTTGGTTGTGGAGGGGCTACTGCCGTCTCACCGTACTGTTTCAAGTACGCCTGTCCTGAACGAGTCCCCGTCATTGGTTGGTTGGGCTCTGCGGCCAAGACTATTGTTTCCTCTTCTGAATCAGTCAGTGAGGGAACATCATCCTCTGCTTCTCGGGAGGAAGCACATACCACATGGCAGGACGAAGCTTTTGCCTTGCCTTTGGACTTCCTGTTGGTTACAGTAGTCCACTGCTGGCTGTCTACTAGGTTAGGGTGGACCCACATAATTTCCCCTTGAGGCGTAGGGACGGGTACCAAGCCCTTCTCCTGCTGCTGGTGAGGGTCTGTGTTGACTATTCTCAGTTCTCCTCTTGGAATAGGGATCACCCCCGCAGGCGTTGGGGGTTGTCTTCCGAACTGGAGAGCTGACGTCACATTGGCCGTCACCTTCTTCTGCTCTGGTCGGAGTTTTAACACTTCCGCGTCAATCAGAGCTTGAAGGACATCCTTAAAGATGTAGCAGCTTTTGGTAGGATGTCCCAACATCCTGTGATACATGCAGTAGTTGGGGTTGTCGGTCTTGCCGATTTCCTCCGGGCGCCTAATTTCAGGGAGCTTCAGTCGGTTGCTCTTGTTGAGTAGCTTGAAGAGCGAATCGACATGTTCCTCTTTGAAGGAGTACTGCTTGTTGGCGCGGGGTTGGCTTGAAGAGCCACTCGCCTTGGCTGGTTGAGGTTTGGTGGGAGATTTGGTCTCCGTCGCCAAATTATCCTTCCGCTTCGTCTGGAGGGAGGTGTCTGGCGCTCGCCTAGTCGACCTTTCCGGCCTAGGCTTGCCTTCTTCTGCCCTGACGCGGGCAACAATCTCCTCAGCCTGTTCACCTTGTTGGACTAATTGTTTCCAGGTGCGGCTTTCAGCAACTCCTATTTGAGCAAGGAGTGAGGTTTGGAGGTTATGGCGGCACGTTTCCACCAGGGTGGCCTGGGTCATACCGCTTGGACACCGGAGTGCCACGTTCCGAAATCTCTCCACGAAAGATTTGACGGACTCTCCCTTTCGCTGTCTCGTAGCTAACAGGGTGGGCATTGTGACCTCGGAGTCATCTTCGAAGAAGCGTGTTAAGAACAGCTTCTCCAAGTCGCCCCAGTTCTTGATAGAACCTTCCGGGAGTTTCATGAACCACTCAAAGGCCAACCCTTTCAGGGTTCCGATGAATAGTCGCGCCAGGATGGCGTCATTATCTACTACATTCCCGGTTTAGGATTTGAAGTAGTAGATGTGCTGATTAGGGGACCCCTTCCCATCGAAGGCTTGGAGGGTTGGAGCCTTGAACTTAGGAGGGTACGGGACTAGATCCCACTCAGCTGGATAGGGCCGGACCACTCCAACTTCTTGGAGGTCTTTGCGACTGGCAAGGGCATTGAGGCGTTCCTCCAATTGACTCATCCTTTTAGCCTGAGCCTTCTCTGGGTCTTGGTCGCCTTTTACTTGCGACGAGGGTTTGGACGAACTGGAGGTAGATTGCTGCCTCTCTTCAGAAGGTTCGGAAGATGAGCTTCCTCCCTTTCTCCCTTTGCCCTTTGACCTCCTAGGAGGAGATTTCCTCCTGTCTTCCAGCAGTTGTGCAATCGCCTGCTTGAGGGAGTCAATCGACGCCTGCTGGGAAATAATCATGTCCATTTGTGCTTTCTGGACCTGCTCTATACGTCTTGCCGTCTCCTCAGGAGTGCCAGTCATGTAGGCTGAGGTCTCCTTCTCGACGGAAGAGTTCGAAGCCCCTGATTCCACTACGGCGGAGTGGGAATCATTCACTCTAACGCCGTGGGCTAAGGCATTGTAGTTAATTGGGGGAATGGCCCCCGTCCGGGTACGAGTGTGTCGATACACTCCTTCCGGTTCAGAGTCAGACTCGGAGTCATCTGAGCCGACTGCAATTTGTTTTCCCTTGCTCCTGCTTGTCATATTTGCAGTGAGCTCGGGGTACTCAACGTCAGAGAAGGTTCTCCTTCTGTGGGAGCGTCTTCTTTTAGCTGACGGAGGAATCAGGGTCGACGGAGGAATCAGGGTCAGCTGTCTGACCAAAGACTGCTGGTGTACGCCTGATTCGCAACGGCACTCTGAGAGCATGGAGATGAGCCGTTGGCAGCAGCATGATGAAGTGACCTGATTGGCACTTCTTTTCTTCGTCAAGTAATCCCTCAAATCCATAGGAGGGGGATTGAAAGGATTAGCCTCGCAACGTCGAAGACGGGAGGCATCCATGTGCTATGCAGTCTGGACGCAGACTTCAGAGACGCGGTTTCTGCGTCTCGGCTGTGGAACGCGCGTCCGGCGTCTCTTTTGAGATGAGACGCGGGTCTCGCGTTGCTGTTTGGTGCGTCCGGGTAGAGGCGCGCGAGAGAGAGTGGGCTGCAGGGCGCCTCGTCTCTGGGCGCGTGCTTCTTGCATTTGACGAGACGCAGAAGCTTCATTCTGGCGTTTGGTAAGTTGGTCCTCAGAGGACTCAACTTGAGGAGTTGCGCGCTTGGGCCGCCAAACGCGGATTTCACGTACTGGACGTGACGCGGGCAAGGCACGAGACTGTACGTCGCGTCCAGCTTCAGTTGGACAACCAACGGTTCCAACTTGCAGTTGACGCGCACGTCTCCTCTGTCGACGCTCAGCATTCCGGTTGCGTCGAGGAGGTGGAGAGAAACCAACAACATCCTGATGTTGAACATCAGGGAGTTTAACCACGCGGGTCTCCTGAGAGACGTTGACACGGGTTTTCTGTGCGCCGGAGTTGGTCGCAATAGCAACTGTGCTTGGGATCGCGCGGGCCTTCTGAGAGGCGTTGACGCGTGAATTTTGCTGGGCACAGTGGGCAACAGCAGCGGCGCCCAAGAGAGCTTCAGGTCGGGCTTCGGGGCCATTCCCCACCGAGACCCTGCGACAGACGCGGGTCTTTGGGCTCTTGGAGCCAGAAGAGAGAAACTCTTCATACTTCGCCTGGTCGAACTCCACAACAAGTGTCTCGACCATTTTCCCCCTACGGAGGAGATCATCCTGCGCCACGGCTTGTTCGTCAGTGACAAACGTATTCCCCAGCGGAGTCGCCATCTCTTGTTGGACGCGGAAAACTGTGAAAAGCGGACTGGAGCAACTTTTCCTTGAATCAGATGAAAGGTTACAACAGGCTAATCTTCCGGTTACAAGGGAGGGAGAATATTGAATCTTGAATTCCCCCTTTGTTTAGTGCTGGGTTCTTCGTGTGGCGGTGGAGAGTGAATCTTGTTCTCCGTTGACCACATGACCGTCAATACCGTCGAGGGATCTTCTCCTTGGCAGGTAGAAGGAGTAACTCAGCCCCGTCCACCAAAACTCTAAAAGAGAAGGTAGACGAAGAGCAACTTGTACGCAGCAAGCTGGCTTGAAGAGTCGAGCTCTCTCTCTCTGTCGATGATCTCTCCTTTTTTTCTTTTTTTCGAAAATCCGCCCCTCTTCAATAGTGACGGGACTATTTATAGGGTTTTTAGGGGTGATCGTGCCCCCTAAAAGTGCTCCACGATGAGGGCCAACTTCCCCGCTACATGGGCGGTGGATGGCGCCATAATCGGGGTGGTTACAACCAAGGTGGGGGCACCTTGTTGCTGAGACGCGGGCGTTGAGCCGACGCGCCTTGATGCTGAGACGCGGGCGTTGAGCCAACGCGCCTTGATGCTGAGACGCGGGCGTTGAGCCAACGCGCCTTGATGCTGAGACGCGGGCGTTGAGCCAACGCGCCTTGATGCGGAGACGTGGGCGTTGAGCTTTCGCGTCTTGATTGTCACATTTAGCCTTGCGCCTGGATCTTGGATCTCTGCGTTTTGGTGGCTTGTCTTGGTGATTTTTAGACAGCCTACACATAGAAGATAAGATATTTATGGTTTTTGATAATATTTCTAAAATAAAGTGAAAAGATAAAGAAAACCCATGACTACTAACTACTAATGCTCCACTAACATGCTAACCTCTTAGTGATAGTTGCCTCACATGTATCATTGGCCATCACTATTCCTTGGTTCAACTACCTTTTACCGCGAGGCATTTAGTACTTTCACTTATTCTAATAGGTGGGCCGTAACTTATTAGTGTGGCTAATAATGTGCGACATCATCGCAGGCTGAGCGGGACTCTCAGCTGTCGGCTGATATACATATTTCTTATATATATATATATATATATATATATATATATAATATATATATATATATATATATATATATATATATATATTATATATATATATATATATATATATATATAGACACACACACACACACACATATGAATTTCGCTACATCCCCTTATATCAAATCATAATTAGAAAAAAACTCAACTTCATATTTTTATTCGCTTCAGCTACCTCCATTTTATACCAACCAAATGCGCCCACATGTCAAGCGCAGAAGCGCTCCTCAGCAACGAGGCGTAAATGGCCCATAATAATCGCTTCTAAAAAAGCAGACTGTTTCAAAAATACAGAATGTTGGTACCTTATTTCTGAGGATTGCGACCATGATCGTAGTCTTAATAAATATACCATATTTCTGAAAACCACGATCATGATCGATAGCAGTTTTAAAAACAATATCATATTTCATAGTGTGGCGCCCCGATCTCACGGATATGGAGACACTACTACGACGGCGCCAAAATTTGATCGGGGGAAAACCGCGTAGAAAAGTATATGTTTTGAAATCAAGATTTAAGTGTGTGTGCTTTGGCTTCCTCGATACTTCTGTTATAGCATAGAGGCTAAAACGAGTTGAATTCACAAGGACGGGAGGCGATAGAAGCTTACACGGTATGTTCACGTGTAAGTTAACGGTTCTTCAATGTTTGAAAGAATGAAAGGAAAAGAAAGCAAAGAATGAAAAGAGAAGTACGGTGAAACACAAAGAAGTGGAAACATAGAAGATAAGATATTTGTGATTTTTGATAATATTTCTAAAACAAAGTGAAAAGATAAAGAAAACCCATGACTACTAACTACTAATGACTCCACTAACATACTAACCTCTTAGTGATAGTTGCATCATATGTATCATTGGCCATCACTAGTCCTTGGTTCAAGAGCGTTACAAAGTATGGCTCATACGTTAACTTTCACATCCAAATTTAACAAACAAGTGCAAGCTACACTTAAATCATCAAAATCCAATAAGAGCAAGCATGAAAAAGTAATGTTAGCTTGTTAGAGATTTAGATGTTAGAGTGTTAGATCCATCATCATGAGCCATCAATGGCTCTTGCAAGAGTAAGGCCAAGTAGAGGCTATTAGATTCATGTGGATTATCAAATAAGAAGTTAGCAAAGCGGTTAGTAGTTAGTTGCTATGAGAGAAAATTAGCTACACATGTAAAAGGGATTAGAGAGAAGAAAACAAAGATAAGTTAAGAGAGTACCTTTCATAAATTGTCACCTTCTGTTACAAGCACTCTTGCTTCCTAACATGTACCACTCTCTCTCCCCCTATTACAAGATCTAAAAGAAATGAAAAGTACAAAAGAGGAAGAAGAAGAACACTAACCTAAACTACCCTAAACTACAAAATGGAGATGAAAACTGCACTAAACTCTGCATATCTCTCAATACAGAACCCCAGGGGGGTATATATAGGCACCAGGGGAAAGGGGGCCAGGGAACAAACCCTGGCCCAAAGTACGGGCGCGGCCGCGCCCGTACGGTCGAGTTTTCGCAGCTCTTCTAGAGCCGCGCGCGCGACGCTTCGGGCCGCGCGCTATCCCGTCTGTCCCCTGTCAGAAGCAGTTCCCGGTTTCTAGTTTTGGGCCCCTGGTTTTGACGAATCAGCTCTCTAAAGTTAATGGATAGATTATAGGCCTTTAATCACCCATTAAATGGTGATTTAGGGTCTTCTTCTTCATTGCACACCAAGGACCTAGAAACATGCAAGAGAAGTGTTTATTAGCAGAATTTAATATGAAATAAATGTGAAGATGTGGTATGAAATATGCAGTTTTAGAGACTAATCATACATACGCAGGGCGATGCTATCATCACATATGTACGTTAAGCATCAATACAATACAGGAATCAGAGTGCGAAAATATGTGATAATATACATTCTAATACAAAAGTACAAGTACTCAGTCATCACTGATTGTGACATATATTACATCACCAGGTAGTACAAAAGTAGACTGTACAGGGTACAGAAGATAAGGACTCACGAGCTGGAAGAGGGAACTCGCGAGCAGGGAAGACGGGATGAAGTTACGGCTGATCTGTCTGCTCCTCGAAGAAGCCTGGTCCTCAGCTGATTGGTCCACCTCAGTCCAAGCTGCAAGAACTAGACATGCAAATTCAGGGTTGTTAGTGGGCAACCCAGCGAGTGCAAGAACCCAAATGGTAAGTATAAACAAAAGTGAGTGCATCAGGTCAAGTATAATGTACCCAAATCAATAAGCATGGAATAACCACAATAGATAGTGAAATATGAAAATGACATTAGAATTTATGTGGCATGAAATAAAAACAAGTTTAGCAGGTCAAATGTCATGTAATCAAATTAGCAAGCATGGAGTAACTACAATAGATAATAAATATGGATATGATAATAAAATTCATATAGCATGAAGTCAATTATCAAGTTATTATTAAGACTAGTTCAATTTGTATGTTTCAGTATATGGCCTGTACCATATACTTCCGCATACAAGTCGAGCGAGTTGGTTATTGAAAATTGATGGGGAACGATGAACCATGTTTAGAATGGGTCCCGTGCATGCCCGGGACAACGGTCCAGGAGTATCCGGTACTGAGCTAGAACGTACCGCTAGGTACTGGGACTTACTATATGCCCGAAGGTCTTAGTATACGCCCGAACAGGAGTAGAGTGTCACAGCTCCCCACAGGAATATACCCAGGGGACTATGGCACACCCTGCAGGCAGGCAGGGGGTTAGGGTGCCAGTACATCCCACAGAAGCGCCTGGTGGCCTCCAGGTCGAATCCCAGGAATTAGTTGTACAATATTTGTATGGCCACCATAAACACAAAAGCTATATTGGTACCCATCAATTTTTCCCGTCCCGGTGTAAGTTGTTTAAATATTACAGATTGTTAAATGATAATGTCCAAAGGGTATTCACAAAAGTCCAATATTCATGGTTATCCTATTACGGGGGTCAACAGGAGTATAATATCAGGAGTAATGTCAGGAGTTTCCCTATTTCAGGGGTTCAAGTATACAGGAGTTTAGGAGTACCAAATGTCTGGTAATATATATAATAAGCATACCAAGTCTCCGTAATAGTGATAGTCATGAATATGCTATATAATACAGTATCAGGGGGAATAGTATCCAGTCAGGTGTCACAATTTCAGGTCAATGTACTGGTACCATGTGAAAAAGTGCCAAGTGAGTGCTAGCATGTATGGTATCATATATTAGGTGTCAAGATTAGGTATCAAGTATGACATATCAAGTACCGGTGTTCGATATCACGTGTCAAGTATAACATGTCAAGTGTCGGTGTGAATACAAAGTACAACATCATATATTAACTCGTATAGCAAGGTATCATGTACTAAAAATTACAGTAGCAAGTGTTAGGCATGTTAAAATATCCACATATCAATATCATACTATAAATACAAGAGTAGTAATTATCAAGCCTAATACAAAGCACTCGCCTGAAACCGGGGTGTAATACGGGCTAAAATTCGGGAAGTCCGCGAACACGAGCAAGCCACTATATATATAAATATATATATATATATATATATATATATATATTAGAGAGGAAATGAGAGAGGGGAGAGAGAGAGGAGAGAGAGAGTTATAGGAAGGGAAGAGAGAGAGAGTATAGGGTATTCTAAAGGAGGGAAAATAAGAAATAATGGGGAGGGGTATAACTGAAATTTTGGAGAAGAAATTAGGGGATGATGATTGAAGTCATTATTGCATCATTTTCCACTACCATATTATGCTTATATGAAGAAAAAATTAGATTTTTATTGCTTTTTTCTCTTTTTTTTCAGGTCCAACATTAATGGAGATGAAGGCCCATCAACAATGATTTTCTAAGGGAATTAAGGGATTAATTGAGAAGCCAAAGAAGAAGCCCATATCTGGATTCATCCACAGATATTTCCTACATTCTAGAAGGTCCAGCAAGGCGCATGAAGGATAACAGAATGTCAGAAGAAATCGCTGGCGCAACGGCCAAGATTCTGCCGCGGAAACGCGGCTTTGGCCGCGGATCCGCGACAATCATCTGGCCGTTGATTCAGCGTTTAATCCCACGGCTTTGATTGGAAGGCCTCATCTCTTGGAGCTTATAAATAGACCCCTAGGGCCTCTGTAATGCGAGAGGAGAGAAGAGCGTTGTATTTTTGAGGAAATTGTTGGGATTTTCTCTAGGTTTTCTTTAGTTGCTCTTGTAATTTTCTTTCTCCTTCTAGAATCCAGCAAAGAGAGAGAGAGAGAGAGTGAGAAATCTTGTAATTAGAGTAGGTGACAACTCAATGCAAGAATTGATCTTTCTTTCTTTCCATCTTTTCTCATTCTAGTGCATTGTTTTCTTCAAGCTTTTACTACTTTTGTAATTGCCTTCTACAAAGGATTGTTGTTTGATTTTTACTTCAATGTCTAGCTAACTTCCTAACATGACTAACTAACCTCTAACTTTACTAACTACTAACTCTTAGGTGATTGCTAACTCATGTGAATCATTGTATGCTTTATTGTAGTCTTGCAAATTTCAAGTCTCTATTATCCCCAATGAAGATGAGTTACTTTTAATTCTTAGCAAATGCTTGTTCTCCTTCCATATGATTCATGTGAGCCTCATTTAGAGCCTTGTCTTTAGAACAAGTGCCTTGATGGAACATGAAGATGGAGCACTTAACTATACTATTGATTAATAGTACAATTTTCTTACTTCATGCTAGCTTAAGTATAGCTTTGATGGACTAATGAATCTTGTATTTTCTTTCTTAGCATATCTTTGAGTGACTATCCTTGATTCCATCACTGAAAATCTATCTCGGGAGCCAATGAATCAATGAGGCAACGAGTCAAGCCGAGAAGATAACTCCTCCTCTACATGGGACAATACTTTGACCAAACAAGCAAGACAAATCTTTGCCGATGAATCAATATGAGGCATGCATCACCCTATAAGATTAGTAAGTTAGTAAATTAGAGTGTTAGTTAGTCATGATTTCTCTTCCTATAGTACTTCAAAGTTTCTTTTCTTAACACGTTCTCTTTTCAAAATACAACCATTTTCATTTCATCGTTCTTTCCATTCTTTTCCTTTTTCTTCTACAAAACCCACAAAGAATTTCTCATTCACTTTCTCCATCGTTTTGTTTTTCTTAAAACAAGAAGAACCTTCGTTTTTCTTCTTAAAACAATCTCAATACAAAAATCGTGAATGCTTCTATCGTTAACTCTCCCTGTGGAATCGACCCGTAATAGCTTGTGCTACGACGGTGATTCGGAAGGAGTATAGTAAACTGACAAATACATTTGGAGCTTTTGACATCAACACACACGAACATCAAAGGTTTACTCTAAACCCTATCTCTGAATACTAGTGAAACTCCCAGTTCCGAACAAATTTTTGGCGCCGTTGCCGGGGAGAGTAACGGTTTTTATTTGAGTTTTTAGAACTAAAATGAATTTTTCTTCTCTGTTGCAGGTTACAGGTTAGGGAAACAGGAAACAAAGACTTGCAGTAACATATAAGTGGTCTTGGGCCTCTACTCAAGAAAGCAGAGACCAAGTACCCTCTGATTTGCCGCGTTTTCTCGGCCAAAGCCGCGGAACCGCGGCAAAGAGGAGTTCACTACTAACAGGTTTTGTGCAGGGATGCTTGCTTTGCAAAAACATAGCTTGCTGCAAATTTTATTTCTTGTATGCTATCACCAGGAGCCTGCTAATAACTCAACAGTAAAACATTTGTTGAAAATTTTAAAAAATTGATTAGACGTTTGCATTTTAGGCACGTGTCTTTTCAATTCATTTACTTTACTGTTGAAGAGTGCTGGAGCAAGGTACGTTCGCATTGCATTTAGAATAAGACTCACCTCTTGGTTGATTTACATCGCTTTGAGTGAATCTTGATTGCATATATTGTACACTTGTACAAATTGATCTTAAGGGCACCACCCGATAACAGATAAGGTGGAAATTTAATCACCCTTCCTTGGCCCAAAAATCATTATCCAAGCACTCACAATCCCAAACTTTTTAATAAAAATTGATAGATGTTGGCCCCTAGGGACATCCGGACTCATTAAAAGATCAGCTGAAGTTGGAAATTATTTTTGATTCATACTCCAGTCAAATCAGTGTCTAAGGTTGGGGATTAAGAGGTTAAGCCTCGAAGATACCGTGGTTTTGGCGTAATTAAGGCCCGTTTCTTACGCACGGATACCTCCCACCGTATTTTGCCCCTACCTGGCTGATTAACTGTGGTCTGACTCGAGCAATAACCTTCTATGGTTCATCGAACAGTTAGGAGTCGTCTAGGTCCAGGTATCCTAGATAGCTTGTGATTGTTTTTCTTTTCTTGTTTGTTATTTTCTTATTTTTTCGCTTGCTTGATCGGTGAATGTTGTCTGTGATTGTGCATGAAAGAGTGGTACCGGGATCCAATTTCAGCAAGACTTGTTAGGACTTCTATACTTGCACAAACACCACTTCCTGACACAATCTCAATCATGGCAAACAATACTTCTCTCCAAGACAAGTTCTACCCTATTCGCACGTCACTTCCTTCATGCATTCTTTTACCGGAAGCAAATGGAACAATTTTGAGCTTAAACCACAATTCATAAATACACTCCCTAGGTTTCATGGCCTAGAATCCGAGGATGCATATTTCTTCATTCGTGAGTTTGAAGAAGTATGTTTGATGATGAGAATTCCCCAACTGGGGGAGGACGCTGTTAGATTAAGATTCATACCCTTCGCGCTTAAGGATATAGCCAAGAAATGGCTATATAATCTGCCCGTCAGTTCTATCTCTTCATGGGATGATTTTGTCATAGCCTTTCTAAAGAAATTCTATCCCATTCATAAAACCGCCCTCATCAGAAAAAACATAATGCAATTCAAGCAGGAATCTAGTGAACCATTTTGGAAGTATTTCGAACGGTTTAAAGATTTACTAGCCGAATGTCCTCATCACGGCATAGAGAAATGGCGGCAGTGCCAAATTCTCTATGACGGACTAGACTACCAAACTAAGACACTCCTTGAGACCATGTGCCAAGAGGAATTTTTGAAAAAGGATGAGAACCAGTGTTGGGATCTCTTTGAAGCGTTAGCCGAAAAAACCATTCAGTGGGAATCTTGCCCAGAGAAACCCAATCCCACCACTTCCAGAACCGGTATGCATTCGATTGAATCCTCCATAGCTGCCGAGGCGAAAATAACACAATTGATGAACAGCTAGAACTGCTCGAAGCTAGGGAACCAATTGCTGTGAATCAGGTCAACCCACCACCTGTGATAAATCCGGGTTGTACCTACTGCCATGCTCTTAACCACCTGTTTGAAGAGTGTCCTGTCTACCAAGCTCAAATGTACCCTGAAAATATGAATGCAGTATACACCAGACCCAACTACAATCCATACTCCAAAACATACAACCCGGGATGGAGAAACCATCTAAATTTCTCATGGAGTCAGTCTGGTCATGAGCAACCAAGGCAACCATTCTCACATCAATATCCTGCTCAGTCTCATCAACCCAGTTTCCACCAGAGTCCACCAAATTTCCAATCATATCTGAGTCCACCAAATCATCAATCAAACTTCCAGCCCACATATCAGCAACAACAAACACAAATCATCCAGATAAAAAATTATCAGATTTGGAAAGAATGGTTGAAACCTTATCCAAAACCCAGGCCTCAATGATGAATAACCACAATCAGGCTATCAATAGGTTAGAGGTTCAGATAGGTCAACTGGCTAACTCTTTGAATGAAAAACAAAAAGGAACACTACCAAGTCAGCCATTGCCCAATCCTAAAAACCCTTCCCTGTTCATGAAGTTGAAGACATAGGTCCAAGTCAATGCAATACTGTTCATATTTTGAGATCTGGAAAGCGGATAGATAATCAGGTTTCTAATCAACCCAATAAATCAGTATCAGTATCCACACCTCATGTTCTGGTATCACCAACTCAAAATAATCCATCCTCAAGTTCACAACCGTCAACCTCCAAATCCAATGACAAAGACAAGACAACTGAGCAACCATACAAGCCTATTGTACCATTTCCTAATAGGCTAGCAAATCAAAAGATTAATGCTCACATGGAGTAGATTAGGGAAATGTTTAATCAGGTCCAGATCAATGTACCCCTTCTTGATGCCATACAACAAGTCCCATCATATGCCAAGTTCTTAAAAGAAATGTGCACCAAGAAAAGGAAAGCAAATGTCCCAAAGAAGGTCTTCCTAGCTTCAAACATAAGTGAGTTGCTAACTGGGCCAATTCCTGTGAAATATAAGGACCCAGGGAGCCCAACCATTTCCTGTATTATAGGACAGACCACGATCAACAGGGCGTTACTTGATCTAGGAGCCAGCATCAATCTTCTTCCCTTCTCTGTGTATCAGCAACTTGGGTTGGGCGACCTCCGTCCAACCAAAGTTACTATACAACTGACTGATCGATCTGTAAAGATTACCAAGGGAAGATTACAGATGTTCTAATACGGGTCGGGGAATTCATTTACCCCGTAGACTTCATTGTTCTAGAGACGCAACCCGTACACAATCCCAGAGCTCAGACACCTGTCATTCTAGGACGACCCTTCCTAGCCACTGCAAACGCAATCATCAACTGTAGGAATGGCTCAATGAGTCTAACTTTTGGAGATATGACAAAAGAGGTGAATGTTTTCCACCTGGGAAAACAACCTCGAGATTTGGATAATGAGTCATTTGAAGTAAACTTAATCGAGGGATTAACAAGTGAACATGACATGGAGATTGAATATGAGTCCGATAAAGAATTTGACTTGGAGTCTGATGACTTCAACCTTGATCAGATTATTGAGTCGACTGTGGAATGGGCCACAAATACCACCCCTATCCTTCCCTTGCACAAAGAACAATCATTGATAGATCCTGTCCCTTCTTCTGAGCTTAAGGTTCTTCCCAACCATCTCAAGTACCAGTACTTGGATGAGAAAGAAGCTTTTCCCGTGATAATTGCGTCCCATCTCACTAAACAACAAGAAGAGGATCTTCTTACAGTGTTAAGAGAAAATCGAGAAGCCATTGGTTGGACCATGGCTGACATAAAGGGGATTAGTCCTTCCATAGTACAACACCGGATTCATTTGACGGAGGATGTTAAACCAAAACGTGACCCACAACGTAGACTGAACCCAATCATGCAGGAGGCTGTTAGAACTGAGATTTTGAAGCTGTTAGATAATGGGATTATCTATCCCATATCTGATAGCCAATGGGTAAGTCCAGTCCACGTTGTACCAAAGAAAGCAGGGTTTACCGTGGTAGAAAACGATAAAAAAGAATTGGTACAAACTCGACTTCCTACGAGATTCGAGTCTGTATTGATTACCGAAAATTGAACACTGCCACGTGTAAAGATCACTTTCCCCTTCCGTTCATAGATCAAATGCTCGAGAGACTAGCGGGACATGAGTACTACTGTTTCCTGGATGGATATTCAGGATATAATCAAATCCCTATCGCTCCCGAGGATCAAGACAAAACCACCTTCACCTGTCCCTTTGGAACATTTGCATATCGAAGAATGCCCTTCGGCCTATGCAATGCTCCTGCAACGTTTCAACGTTGTATGCTTAGTCTTTTTTCTGACATGGTGGAGAGATTTTTGGAGATTTTCATGGATGATTTCTCGATTTATGGCGATTCCTTTGAACAATGCTTGCACCATCTTAAGTTGGTTTTACAACGATGCATGGAGAAAAACTTGACACTCAACTGGGAGAAGTGTCACTTTATGGTCAAGCAAGGAATAGTCTTAAGGCACGAAGTTTCAAACAAAGGAATTGAGGTTGATAAATCTAAAGTAGAAGTAATTACAAAGCTCCCTGAGCCAAAATGCTTAAAAGACATTAGATCATTTCTAGGGCACGCCGGTTTCTATAGACGATTCATTCAAGGGTTTAGCAAAATTGCTAGACCTTTGACAAATCTCTTAGGGAAAGATGTACCCTTCAAATTTGATGAAGAATGTTTACAAGCTTGGGAGGAGCTTAAGCACAGACTTGTCTCGGCACCGATAATTTCTGCACCAGATTGGACTAGGCCATTCGAGATCATGTGTGATGCCTCCGATTATGTTATAGGCGCTGTTCTAGGACAGCGTATTGATAATCGGCAACACGTGATTTACTATGCTAGTAGGACGCTTAATGAAGCCCAACTAAATTACACAACTACTGAAAAGGAATTTTTAGCTGTTGTGTTTGCGTTGGAGAAATTCCGTCAATACCTACTAGGGTCCAGGACAACGATTTTCACTGATCACTCCGCCCTTAAATACTTGATGCAAAGAAGGACGCAAAGGCTAGACTTATTCGATGGATACTTCTTTGTAAGAGTTTGATTTGGAAATTAAGGACAAAAAAGGTGTTGAGAATGTGGTAGCAGATCACCTTTCACGAATTCCCAATGCACCAAAGGAGACAATCCTAATAAATGACAACTTTCTTGACGAACGCATTTTCACAATGTGTAAAGATCCCTAGTATGCTGATATAGCAAATTACCTTGCAACTGGGCGAACACCTTCCGATTGATCAGGTCAGGACAAACACCGCTTTATGAGTCAAATACGGTTTTTCTTTTGGATGAACCGTATTTATTCAAATATTGTCCTGACCAGATAATAAGAAGGTGTCTTCCTGAGGATGAACATCAGAGTGTTTTGACCTTCTGTCATAAGTTAGCTTGCGGTGGACATTTTGGTCCACGAAAGACTGCTGAAAAAGTACTTCAAAGTGGATTCTACTGGCCCACTCTCTTTAAAGACGCATATACTTTTTGCAAGCTCTGTGCTAGATGTCAAATGACGGGTCGAATCACACGTAGAGACATGATGCCCCTTACACCAATTTTGGAGGTTGAAATTTTGATTTGTGGGGCATTGACTTCATGGGACCCTTCCCTCTGTCTTATGGCAACCAATATATTTTGGTGGCTGTAGACTACGTTTCCAAGTGGGCTGAAGCTATTCCAACTAGGACAAATGACAACCAAGTTGTCATCAAGTTTTTACGGGAAAATATCATTTCACGCTTCGGAGCCCCCCGTGCGATAATTAGTGATAACGGGAGTCATTTCTGCAACCGGGATTTTGAAGCCCTAATACGAAAATACTCTATTTCTCATAAATTATCCACGGCCTATCATCCTCAGACGAACGGGCAAGTGGAAGTTACCAACAGACAAATTAAACTAATATTGGAGAAAATCGTTGGACAGAATCGTAAGGACTGATCCATCAAACTCATTGATGCCCTATGGGCTTATAGGACCGCTTACAAGACTGTCCTCGGTATGTCTCCATATCGAGTTGTATTTGGAAAACCCTGCCACTTGCCTGTGGAGTTAGAACACCGAGCTATGTGGGCATTGAAACAACTAAACTTGGACTTGGACAAAGCTGGTGCTTTGAGAAAATTGCAAATATCCGAATTAGAAGAACTGAGAAACGATGCATATGATAATGCTCGGATTGCAAAACACAGAACTAAGCTCTTCCACGATAAATCAATTCATAGAAAAATTTTTGTCTCAGGACAAAAAGTTCTGCTGTATAACTCAAGACTCCACCTCTTTCCTGGTAAATTGAAAACCAGGTGGTCAGGTCCATACATCGTTCAAAGAGTCTTCCCTCATGGTGCCATTGAAGTTTTTGATCCTAAAAAATGGCAGAACTTTTACATTCAAAAGCCTAAAGCCGTTTTTTACCACAGAATTCGAGTCACACGATGTTCTTGAACTGGGTCTTTGTGACCCAGTCTACATGTGACCACATCATTTGTAAATTTTCCCTATACCTCCTGCATATCATTTTGGGACCTCTCCTGTAAATAATAATTAAAAATTAAAAAAATGAAAAAAGAAAAAAAAAGAAAAAAAATAAATAATAAGAAAAAGTAAACAATAAAAATAAATAAATGGACTTAGGTGCTAAATAGCACCTAGAACTTTTCTCTCTCCATAAACTCCTTTAAATTACCCTAGGGTTGTAAATTCCTAATTCCAACTAGGGTAATTTAGGTATTTTATCTCTCTCAGATCTCTATAAATACTCTCTACCCCGTGTCTTATTCCTTACCCTAGCTCTCACCCCAGATCCGAAAAGCACAAAGCTAGCGCCGCCCCTCAAAATTTTCTCCCCCTCTGCCTCCTCAACTCTGCCGCGTTTCCTCGGCAGAAGTCGCGCCTCCGCGGCCGTCTGAGCGCATCTGGAGCGCCGCCAAAATTTGCTGTTGTCGCGGCCCTCTGAAATCTCTAGATCCAGTACCTGATCATCTTCTGCCACAACTAATTGCTCTCTGCAATCGATTTTGTGTTTTCCCCCCACGTAGTCCGGGGGAGGTTTGCGTATATCTTCCCGTTGCTTTATATCTTGATCATGGCACCGTCAATATTCACTGAAAAAGATTTTTCTCAACTTCTTAGTGATGTTAACGGATATGGGCATATTTTCTTAGATCGAATTCGTGCTTGGGATTGATATGCTTTAATATATGATAATTCAGATAGAGAAGCTTATTATTGTCCTGAGTTAGTCAAATTGTTCTATACTTCCATAGACCACGCTTCTGTGAACTTTGACACTTACCAAATCATGGTACATATGCCCACGGGAGACATCATTATCATGCTTCCTCTGCTAGAGGAACTCACAAATGTCCCATGTAACCCACATCATAGCGACCCCTTCCTCTAATCGATTACATGTCTATCATGGGGGCTCGCTGTACAGAGCAAGACAGGGGGCTCAAAGCCAGTATAACGTTTAGAAATGTACATTGCGTTGGTCGATGGATTCAACGCAACATTTTAGGACTGGACCACATAACCTCCTTTAACAGGCCAGTGCTGCAAATCATACATGACCTCATGACTCGGCAGCACACGATCTGCATTAATAAAATAATCTTCCATAGTCTAATCACAAATTCCTCACGCACACGTGGTGCCAAGTACTCACACCCAGTTCTGATAACTCGTCTGTGTAGGACTTTCCTACCAGATGATGTTTTTGACTCATACGAGAGGCTATTCATTGCACCAGAGAGGGCCACTAGTGCCTACAATAGTTGTCTTCAAGCGGTTTGGACTCCTTGTGTCCAGTCCGAAGATGTACCAGTTGAGTCCTCTTCAGAGGAACTTTTAGAGGAAGAGGATGAACCTGCCTTTTGGCAACAAGACCCCCTACTGATTCACGTGCCTTCATGTCTACCATTTGGCGAGGCATGAAGAAGATATTTCGGGGACAAATTAGATTACGCAAACAAGTTGAGGAGCAGACATCTCGTTTAGATCGCATTGAGGAAGGTCTGCGGCGTTCACAATCAGCCGGACCTAGCACCACTGCTGGTCCAAAACGACGGAGAGGGTGACACCTTTTCTTTACCTATTTCATGCATACATTATCTTGCATACATTAGGGACAATGCATGAGATAGGTATGGGGGGTAGATACTAACATAGGATTTTTCATTTTCTTTTTAGGATTTTTCATTTTCTTATTTTCTTTTTAGGATTTTTCATTTTCTTTTTAGAAAAAAAAATTTTGATCCATTTTTAAAGAATTAAACTTGATCTTAGGAATTGCGGATATCCTAAACTAAGATTTCTTAATATAAGTTGAAAAGAGGAGTTTTGTCGGATCTTTAGGCTAAGAAAAAGAATAGAAAAGATAGCTAGATTTTGATTCTTTCTTGAGCATTATATACATTTACATATTGAGGGATTAATCAAAGACTTAGTGATTTTATTTACATATATATATTAAAAAAAATATATATATACATATGTATATTAATAAATAAAATAAAAACTTAATCACTAATTAAGCCGGTTAGTTGTGCCTTAAGAAGTATGGCCAGTCACGCGTAAAGGTAGTTGATTGAGGCTAAACCTGCACAAAAATACGGATTTTCAGATCTTATAATAAAAACGTGCAAGTGCTCAATACTTCCGCTATAGCAAGTGGCTATGCGTGTCGTGATCCACAAGGAGGGTTTTGCGATAGAAGCGTTTACAGTTTTATTGAAATCGTTATCAAAACTAAGCGAAGGTTCTTCTCTGTTTTTAAAGTTAAGAAAAAGAAAAATAAAGTTATAGTTAAAGTTAGAGAGAAAGCGAGAGATGAAGAAGGTGGAAAATCAGAAAACAATAAAAAGCGACTATGTACAAATGAAGTGGAGGAAAAGATCGAAAACGATTGGGAAGAAGTGGTGAAAGAAATCGTGTTGGCGATCTATACTATAGCGATAAAGAAAAGAAAGAAAGTTAAGAATTACTTACCTAGTTTGGTGATGACTTACTTGGAAACCTTTTTGCAAGTTCTACCTTTTTGCTTCGGAGGCGTTCAACGCATAGATCATAACTCGAACTCGGTCCCCGTGCACATTATATCGTCAAGCATAAGAAGAACGAAGTGATGCGAGCTTGGAAGAGGAGAACGTCTTCATGAACTATCGCTGGCTCTCACGTAGCATCGGTGTACTTACTTTAGAGTTCACTTGTAGACTCACACATACAACCAAGGTGAAGTAGAAAAGGAAAACGAAAAGCAAAACAAATGTAAAGGAAAGTAAAGAAACGAACACAAAGAAAAGTTTACCTTTATTGCTTACTGAGACAATGAAAGAAAGGAGGAGGAGTACATCGGTGTCACTCTCAACATCAGCCTCTCTCTCTTACTTACATGAATCATCTTCTAACCTAAGCCTACATACAAGTTACATAAAAAGAAAAACCTAAACCTAGAAATGAAAAGCTTGGCTAAGTCCTATCTCTGCATTGGCGTCCACTTTCAGCACAGAAAATGCCTTTTTATAGGCCAAAAACCTAACAACCAAGATCCCGGGGAGGTCGGGGGAGTTCACGCTCCCCGTAACTCCCCAAGATTGCCGTAGAATTGCGGCTTTTGCCGCAATTCTGCGGCCAGGGTGTGGCCAGATGGCCACACCCTGTTGGTGGGTCATCCCGGGAGTTTCTTCTGACTTTATCCTTTGTTGGTTTCTTCGTTTGAGCTCCGGATTCTGACGAAATGGCCTTGGATTCTTAGCTTTAACCGATCGATTCTGAGAGGATTCTTCTCAACCGGTTTCAACCTCTTGATTTTCCCTGATTTTATGTGTGCGAATTAACTCTGATTCAATTCAGAATTCTGGTGGGCTTTTGGGCTCATTTCTCTTCATCTCCTTAAGGATTGGGCCTGCAAATAAATCAAACAAATAATTAGGACAATGCAGGCTTTTATTCTGAAATCAGTATGAAAATTTGACATTAAATATGCAACATTAGTGACCAATCACACCCCCATACCTATCTTTTGCTCGTCCTCGAGCAAAACAACTAAACTATACTAAGGATTATTAGACCACTTTCGCACGATTGCACTGAGCATGTGCAACAAGCCGTTAAACCTCTAGGTTTCCCCTAGAGGACGAGTTTTGTCTCGTGAGGATTTTCAGCGGATTGCACCCACAAAATCCATAAAGAAAGGGAAATAAAGAGTTAGTATTTTCGAAAAGCATTTTGAAAGAGAAAAATATTTGAAATATGATTGTAAGATCTAAGCAATCTATAAGTTATAGGAAACCCGAATTTTTTATTCCTAAACTTAGTCTCTATTCAAAAATTTGTTATCAAATTAAAGTAAGGAGTCAAATTGTACTTCTCATCTAGTCTATTACTTTACCCTAAGTCATATGCACTTGTGACTGTGAAAATTTTGACTAAGGGTTCATTAATTCTAACTCTTATGCCTTATTTATTTATATATACTTTTTTTTTTTTTGTTTGTGGTATATTCCTTAGTTCTATTAGGCTTTCTAGTCTGCCCATGTAACGAGCCTCTAATCGATGACTCCCAAACCAAACGGTCTTAGGGCACCAGGTGAGAAAACACCCCAAGGACTTAAGGACTCGAGCAAACAAGGCCACAAAACTAAGGATTTTATTATATGAATCCCTTTTAGGCGTGAATACTTATGCTTTATTAGGCACAAATACCCAGCTTAATCAGAGGATCTAATCATCTTTCGCATAAATACTAAGGCTTGCTTAGGCCAAAGCACCTAGCTAATCAATAATTAGACTTATTCATTTTTTTTCTTCTTCTTTTTTTTTTTTCAAACTCATCTAATTATCTTTTGCATAAATACTAAGGCTTGCTTAGGCCAAAGCACCTAGCTAATCAATAATTAGACTTATTCATTTTTTATATATATATATATTTTTTATAAGGCATAAGAATCTTTGTTTTTGAACCCTAAGTGTGTAAGTGTATGAAGTGTGCATTTTCATCCAGGTAAAGATCAAGACCAAATTACTTTGACAAATTATCGTCCTAACTCTAAAAATTAAACAATTAATCTTATTTTGACTAAGTCTAAGAAATCCTAATTTGGATTTTCCTATTCCTTAAAATTAACTTAATTTCTTACAAAAATAAGTCAAAATATTGTTTCTATTTTTCAAAAAGTTTTTAAAAGTAAAGAAAAATGTCAATTTTTTTATTTTTTATTTTTAATTTTTTTATTTTAAAGAAAAAGAAAAGTTATGTTAGACCCTCCCCCACACCTATCTCATGCATTGTCCTCAATGTATGAATTAATGCATAGATGCATGAAAAAGACGAAAGGGAAGGAAAAGGTTACCTTAAGGTGGTGGTTCCGGTGGTGGTCTGATTGGTCCACGAAACGCGGCCCAATCAACTTTTCTTGGGTCTCGAAGGAACCCACCAAAATCTCTTTAATATAACCCACTAAAAAGATAACTCCATTAAGAAGTTTTATTAAAAATTTAACCCCATCTAATTTCCAAATTCCATAATTGATTTCGGAGTCAAATTTGTCAACCACCTCGTCCCGAATGGAGTATGAAATGATAGAATAGTTGACTTGGACTCAGGAAGGACAGGAAGTAATACCGACTCAGGAAGGTGACTTAAGTCAAGTAAAGGTTCAGGAGTCGAAATAGGTTCAGAAATTGGGTCCAAGTCAAGAAATTGAAACTCCAGTCCACATGTATTTTCTAACAATGGAATGTGACTTAATGTGGGTGATTCCAGTTCATGAATGATAGGTGGAGGAATCAAAACTGACTCTAAAACATTACTCAAGTTTGGTAACACAACAGGAGTCAAGATTGATTCAGAAAGTTGAACTGGATCACAGATATGAGAATCTAGGTCACATATCTCATTGACTTCAATATCAAAAAATTGAGAACTTGCCAATTTGTCAATAGGATCTTCAAGAGTGTATAATTGGTCAAGTTCAATATGATCCTCAAAGATGGGTGATTCAATTTCTTTATGAATTGGTACAGGATCTAATGTTAACTCCGGGAAAAGATTGAAATCAGGTGAAGATACCGTAGTCATTATTGAATCAGGAAGAAGCATTGAATCACTAAGTTGGGGTTCAAGATCATATTCATTCTCAAGTTCTATTTCAGGAAAAGGAAAACTTGCTAAACTATCAATATCTTTTTCAAAATTTGGAGTTTGGGCAAGTTCAAGTGGTTGTTCTGAAATGGAATCTTGATTTCCAAAACTACATGACTCTTCGGCTCTAACAGAATAGTTAGTGACATCAGGACGGTGGGAACGTAGAGATTCGACCATCATATCTATGTCACGATTACGAGTGTTTTGAGCCTGAGTCATGGCTTCAAGCATCTTTTCATAGTTGATAGGTTCATTGTTTTGATGAAAAGATGAAGAATTGTCTTGGAAGTGGTAGTGAAATTGTGAGTCCATCAGATTTTGGGATTTGTGTTTGGACTCACGCATACTCATTTCCATAATTGATGGTTTCCTATTTTGGACGGGTGAAACTGAGTATGAATCTTGAACATAATGTGGACTAGGTGGAGAAGGAGGGCAAGGTGGTTGGAAATTATGCTCGGGGGAGGTGAATCCCCACTGACTCGGTGAAGAGTTGAAATCATTATGGAAATTATAGTTATTAGATGGGGGGTATGGGTCATATTGATTCGGATAAGACCAATCCGGCACACTAGGTTGGTTAAAGTCATGATATGCCGGGTTGGTAATATCCGAAAAAGAGTTTGATGTGTAAAATGGATTACTATTATAGTTGAAAAAAGTATTATTATAGTCCATATCACACAATAGAATACAAACAAAGAAAAACAAACAAATAAACAAACAAAAAAGAAAAAATTCTAGCCTAAGTTAGGGTAGACTTAGGACCTAGACGACTCCTAACTGGTTAGACTGTCCATGGGAGGTTTAATGTAGACTTTGACCACAAGCTAATCAGCCAGGTCAGGGCAAGGTTGGTGGGAGGTTTTCCGTCAAAAGACGTTCCTTAATTAAATAACCACCAACCTTCGGGCTTTCGGCCCTTAATCCCTTTCCTAGGCACTGATTTGGCAAGAGTCAAGTTCCAACACTTTTCCCCCTTAGGATAATCTCCTAAATGAGTCCGAGATGTCCCTAGGCCAACGTCTACTTTTTTTTTTTTAAAATTAGGCTTGGGTTAGTGAGTGCTCGGATTGTGGTTTTCGGGCTAAGGAAAGGGTAATGAACTCCCCACCTTATCTTATTTATCGGTTATGCCCTTAAAATTGAATTGTGCAAGTGTACAAGATAGATAACAAGGATTCACTCAAAGCATGACAATCAAGCAAGAGATGATTCCTATGCAATGCTTACGTACCTTGCATCCAGCACTCTTCAACAGTAAAAGTAAATGAATTGAAAAGACACGTGCCTAGAAATGCAAATGTCTAATCAACTTTTAACGATTACAACCAATTTTTTACTGTTGACTTTATTAAGCAGGTATAGGGTGAATAATACAGGAAATTAAGTAATGCAGCAGAAGTATTTTGCAGAATCAGAGACCCTGCAGAAAAATGATCAGTAGTGAACTCCTTATTGCCGCAAATTTGCGGCAAAAGCCAGGATTTTGCGGCAATTTGGAGGGATCCTGGTCTCTGCTTTCGAGAGCAGAGGCCCAGGTCCACTTATATGTCACTGCAATGCAAAGTTCCTGTTTTCGTCAACCTGTAACCTGCAACAGAGAAGAAGATTCGTTTAGTTCTAAAAAATTTGCAATAAAAATTCAGATTTCAATAAAAACCGTTTTACCCTCCCCGGCAACGGCGCCAAAATTTGATTGAGGCTAAACCTGCACAAAAAATACGAATTTTCAGATCTTATAATAAAAACGTGCAAGTGCTCAATACTTCCGCTATAGCAAGTGGCTATGCGTGTCGTGATCCACAAGGAGGTTTTGCGATAGAAGCGTTTACAGTTTTATTGAAATCGTTATCAAAACTAAGCGAAGGTTCTTCTCTGTTTTTAAAGTTAAGAAAAAGAAAAATAAAGTTATAGTTAAAGTTAGAGAGAAAGCGAGAGATGAAGAAGGTGGAAAATCAGAAAACAATAAAAAGCGACTATGTACAAATGAAGTGGAGGAAAAGATCGAAAACGATTGGGAAGAAGTGGTGAAAGAAATCGTGTTGGCGATCTATACTATAGCGATAAAAGAAAAGAAAGTTAAGAATTACTTACCTAGTTTGGTGATGACTTACTTGGAAACCTTTTTGCAAGTTCTACCTTTTTGCTTCGGAGGCGTTCAACGCATAGATCATAAACTCGAACTCGGTCCCCGTGCACATTATATCGTCAAGCATAAGAAGAACGAAGTGATGCGAGCTTGGAAGAGGAGAACGTCTTCATGAACTATCGCTGGCTCTCACGTAGCATCGGTGTACTTGCTTTAGAGTTCACTTGTAGACTCACACATACAACCAAGGTGAAGTAGAAAAGGAAAACGAAAAGCAAAACAAATGTAAAGGAAAGTAAAGAAACGAACACAAAGAAAAGTTTACCTTTATTGCTTACTGAGACAATGAAAGAAAGGAGGAGGAGTACATCGGTGTCACTCTCAACATCAGCCTCTCTCTCTTACTTACATGAATCATCTTCTAACCTAAGCCTACATACAAGTTACAAAAAGAAAAACCTAAACCTAGAAATGAAAAACTTGGCTAAGTCCTATCTCTGCATTGGCGTCCACTTTCAGCACAGAAAATGCCTTTTTATAGGCCAAAAACCTAACAACCAAGATCCCGGGGAGGTCGGGGAGTTCACGCTCCCCGTAACTCCCCAAGATTGCCGCAGAATTGCGGCTTTTGCCGTAATTCTGCGGCCAGGGTGTGGCCAGATGGCCACACCCTGTTGGTGGGTCATCCCGGGAGTTTCTTCTGACTTTATCCTTTGTTGGTTTCTTCGTTTGAGCTCCGGATTCTGACGAAATGGCCTTGGATTCTTAGCTTTAACCGATCGATTCTGAGAGGATTCTTCTCAACCGGTTTCAACCTCTTGATTTTTCCCTGATTTTATGTGTGCGAATTAACTCTGATTCAATTCAGAATTCTGGTGGGCTTTTGGGCTCATTTCTCTTCATCTCCTTAAGGATTGGGCCTGCAAATAAATCAAACAAATAATTAGGACAATGTAGGCTTTTATTCTGAAATCAGTATGAAAATGTGACATTAAATATGCAACATTAGTGACCAATCAGTAGTTAAGTCCTTAGCATTCGTGGCCTAGTTTACTCGAGTCCTTGGACCTTAGGGATGTATCTTCATCTGGTGCCCTAAGACCGGCTGGTTTGGGAGTCATCGGTAAAAGGCTCGTTACATGGGTAAATTAGAAAGCCTAATGAAGCTAAGGAGATGTAAATATAAATAAATAAATAATATATATATATATATATATATATATATATGTATATATAAGTAAATAAATGAACTCAAGTCTAAGAAAAATTCCTCATATACATAGATGTATACATGCTAGGCTTGATAAAAAATCCAGTTTTCTCTCTGTTCCTTAAAAACTTAACCTAAGTTGAAAACAAGACTCTAAATTGAAACTTATAAAAAGAAAGACAAGTTTAGGGTAACCCGAAACCAATAGATCAATGAGATTCTTGAAAAACAATGATCATAAAATTTTCTTTTTCACTAACATTTTTTCTTTCTTGGATTTTGTGGGTGCAATCCGCTAAAAACCCTCAGGAGACAACACTCCTCCTCTAGGGTAACCTAGAGGTTTAACGGCTTGTTACACATGCTCAGTGCAATCGTGTTACCTACGAAAATGGTCTAATAATTTAGTTAGGATTTTTTTTTTTTTGCTCGGGGACGAGCAAAAGCTAGGTATGGGGGTGTGATTGAAGTCATTATTGCATCATTTTCCACTACCATATTATGCTTATATGAAGAAAAAAATTAGATTTTTATTGCTTTTTTCTCTCTTTTTTCAGGTCTAACATTAATGGAGATGAAGGCCCATCAACAATGATTTTCTAAGGGAATTAAGGGATTAATTGAGAAGCCCAAAGAAGAAGCCCATATCTGGATTCATCCACAGATATTCCCTACATTCTAGAAGGTCCAGCAAGGCACATGAAGGATAACAGAATGTCAGAAGAAATCGCTGGCGCAACGGCCAAGATTCTGCCGCGGAAACGCGGCTTTGGCCGCGGATCCGCGGCAATCATCTGGCCGTTGATCCAGCGTTTAATCCCACGGCTTTGATTGGAAGGCCTCATCTCCTGGAGCCTATAAATAGACCCCTAGGGCCTCTGTAATGCGAGAGGAGAGAAGAGCATTGTATTTTTGAGGAAATTGTTGGGATTTTCTCTAGGTTTTCTTTAGTTGCTCTTGTAATTTTCTTTCTCCTTCTAGAATCCAGCAAAGAGAGAGAGAGTGAGTGAGAAATCTTGTAATTAGAGTAGGTGACAACTCAATGCAAGAATTGATCCTTCTTTCTTTCCATCTTTTCTTATTCTAGTGCATTGTTTTCTTCAAGCTTTAACTACTTTTGTAATTGCCTTCTACAATGGATTGTTGTTTGATTTTTACTTCAATGTCTAGCTAACTTCCTAACATGACTAACTAACCTCTAACTTTACTAACTACTAACTCTTGGGTGATTGCTAACTCATGTGAATCATTGGATGTTTTATTTTAGTCTTGCAAATTTCAAGTCTCTATTATCCCCAATGAAGATGAGTTACTTTTAATTCTTAGCAAATGCTTGTTCTCCTTCAATATGATTCATGTGAGCCTCATTTAGATCCTTGTCTTTAGAACAAGTGCCTTGATGGAACATGAAGATGGAGCACTTAACTATGCTATTGATTAGTAGTACAATTTTCTTACTTCATGCTAGCTTAAGTATAGCTTTGATGGACTAATGAATCTTGTATTTTCTTTCTTAGCATATCTTTGAGTGACTATCCTTGATTCCATCACTGAAAATTTATCTCGGGAGCCAATGAATCAATGAGGCAACGAGTCAAGCCGAGAAGATAACTCTTCCTCTACATGGGACAATACTTTGACCAAACAAGCAAGACAAATCTTTCCCGATGAATCAATATGAGGCATGCATCACTGATTAGTCTCTAATTTTGCATAATTTTCATCACATTCTCATATTTATTTCATGTAAAATTCTGCTAATAAAACCTTACTTGCTTGATCCTAGGTCCATGGTGTGCAAATGAAGAAGAAGACCTAAATCACCATTTATTTGGTGATTAAAAGCCTACCAAGTAGCCATTGATTTTAGATTGAAGATTCTGTCAGCCCAGGATATCAAATCGCAAATCCAGGAGTTCAGGTGGACAGAAGACAGTCTGGGCGACGCACTACCCAAAACTGGGCGCGCGCCGCCCTGGCTTGGCCGCGGAAACGCGGCCCAAGCCACGTTTCCGCGGCCCTTTGGGCGCGCGCGCTTGTGTTTTGGGCCACGTGTTGTTCACGTGGCCCCCTTTGCCCTGGTGTCTATAAAACCCCCCAGGGGTCTTCAGTTGGGGCAGATCCAGAGTTAGAGCAAGTTGTGTAGTTTTATTTTTAGTTTGTAGTTGTTGTTGTTGTTCTTCTTCTAGTTCTAACTTTAGCCATTAGAGTGAAAGAGAGAGAGTGTGTACAAGTTGTATTGGAAGGTGACAAGATAATACAAGTAATTACTTCCCTTTCTTCTTTCCATTTACTAGTTGTTTTCATTTGCTTCCATTTGCTTTTACATTCTTGCTTTAGTGTAACTCCTTCTCTTTATCTCTTTTATTTTGTTGTTCTTTTCTTCACCATGTGTAACTAACTCCTCCATTGCAAGGCTAACTAACTACTAACCCACTAATCTTTAACTACTTGATTGATAACCCGCATGAGTCAATAGTGTCAAACAAGCCTTGTGCAAATGAGAGCTATGGCATCTTAAGACGAGGGTTCTAACTCTAACTTACCTACAAGTATTTACCTTCTTATATTTCATACATAAATGGTTTTTTTTGATGATCTATGGGTTTTGTACTCTACTTGTTGTTGTAAGCTAGAGACTTTCCTTTTAACTTTGCTGATACCATTAGTGCACTCGTGTCTTCCCGTATTCTCGCCTTCTAATGGACCTTGATATGGGAATGTCCGAGTTTTTGCCGTGTAAAGCAAAGTTATAGGGAGATCTTTTACTCGATTTTCACGTGAATAGTTCCATTGTATAAGGGGTAAGCTTGCCTATGATCCATCGTGAGGCACATCTTCAAGAAGTTAGGGATTAGTTGGAGCAATTAGTAGAAAGTTAGCCATGCGTTTTTACCATTAAGAAAAACCCACTTTTACAAACCACCAAAACATTTTCCAACAATTCTTGAAACAACTTGTTTTCACTTTTCAATTCTTTATTTGGAAACAAAGAACATTCTCTTTTCTTGAACATAAAAGCCGCATCAAGCTTCCATCGCTCTCCCTCCTTGTGGATACGACCCGTATAGCCACTTCGCTACTACGGAAGAATCGTAAAAGCAGTAACTTCGACCCACTCCCTTTCTACTTTTCTTGTGCTTGCTTTTTGCCGATCAATCACCCTATGAGATTAGTAAGTTAGTAAATTAGAGTGTTAGTTAGTCATGATTTTTCTTCCTATAGTACTTCAAAATTTCTTTTCTTAACACGTTCTCTTTTCAAAATACAACCATTTTCATTTCATCGTTCTTTCCATTCTTTTCCTTTTTCTTCTACAAAACCACAAAGAATTTCTCATTCACTTTCTCCATCGTTTTGTTTTTCTTAAAACAAAGAAGAACCTTCGTTTTTCTTCTTAAAACAATCTCAATACAAAAACTGTGAATGCTTCTATCGTTAACTCTCCCTGTGGAATCGACCCGTAATAGCTTGTGCTACGACGGTGATTCGGAAGGAGTATAGTAAACTGACAAATACATTTGGAGCTTTTGACATCAACACACACGAACATCAAAGGTTTACTCTAAACCCTATCTCTGAATACTAGTGAAACTCCCAGTTCCGAACAGATGAAGGAGAGGGTATTTAGGAAAAGTGATTAAAATAGGTATATTTGGAAAGAGGAAAGTAAAAGAAAGAAGAAAAGAAAAGAAAGAAAAAAAGAAAGAAAGAAAGAAAAAATGGAGGGGGGATTCGGTGGCCGGCGGCCGGCCACCGCCGGCGGCCCTGGGGCGTCGGCGGCGCCGCCGGAGGTGGGGGCGGCGCGACTGCCTTTAGGAGGGGAGGGGTTGGTGGTTTGGTTGTTTGGTTTGTGTTGGCCCAAAGGTCATTAGCCCTTAGTTTTGATGATAACAAACAAAATGTAGTTAGGTATTAACAAAATTGTTTAATTAAGTTTCAGGTAAAAACATATGTTACATTTCGGCTCCATCACAAGACTCACACGTTTAGAAACCAAGAAGATTTAAATCCTAGAGCCTAGCACACTAGAAGAGTTCAAGGATCAAGCAATATCGAGAAGACTGTTTCAAGATTTGTATTTTCACCTTTTCCATTTTAGTTAGGATTTATAGTCATTTGTTAAAATCAAGATGAAAGAAGTTGATATCTTTTGGGATTGTCACACACACACATTTTATATTCCTTTGTGTTTTCTAGCAAAAATTTATTACCTGGTTTCTTATCGAGTTTCAAAAAAATAAGTTTCGGAAAATCAGGTTTCGGAAAAATAAGTTTTGGAAAAACTAGTTTTTGTTTTAGAAAAGAATTTTTATCAAAATATAGTTCTAATCTATTTGGTGTTGATCTATGATCACACTCTAGCTCTTCAAATCCCTAGAATTCTATTTTATATTTACTTATCAAAAGAAAATTTGTTGAAAAAATATTGACTTCAAAAAGATATCCTAAAACCTGTTTTGGCCCTCAGCCGGTCGACCGGGCGGTCGACCGCTGGCAGAGCAAAACTGCTCTATCGGTCGACCGGGCGGTCGACCAACGTGCACCAAGTGCATGAGTGCACTTTGTGAAAAGTCACCTAGAGGGGGGGTGAATAGGTGATATGGCTAATCTATGAACTAAATGCGGAATTTAATAACTTAATGCAATACACTCAAGTGTGATCAACAAATGATGCACACACAACCAAGCCAAGCAATTATGAATGCACAATATGAAAATTTGCAAGGCACAAAGTAAAGAGAGAGATAGAGAGAGAGTCAATGGATCAAGCGCAAACAACAAGATATGTTACGAGGTTCGAGCACCCAGCTCTACATCCCCGCCTTCGACACACGAAGGATTTCCAATCCACTAGCAAGTCCACAAAGAACTCTCACAAGGAGTACCCAACTCCTCTCTTTACAACCACAACCTCCTCCTTGAGGCAAGCTCCAATCCAACAAACAATCACCTCACAACTTGAGGGATTAGCACAAAGCAAATAAGGATCACCTCACAACTTGAGGGATACGACCCAAGGCACAAAGCCAAACAAAGATTGGGTTTTAAACTTGGTAGTCTAACAAACAACCACAAACAATTTCTTCTCCCACACAAATGTCCTATAGAATGAGAAAGTAGATTTTAGCTCAAGTGTGGAGAAAACCAATGGAATGGAAATCAAAATCACAAAGAAAAATCCTTGGGAAAAACTGAAACCAAGATAGAGAAGTTCAATCAAAATCTTTTCCCAAAAGCCCTTTCTTTGATTTTCCAAACCCTAGCAAAAACACCAAAAGGATTGTTCAATTCAAGTCCAAAAACTTCTTTTGATTGCAGCAAAAACACCAGAGAGTATGAAAAAATTCGCACAAAAAATCTTAGAGAAAAACTCTTGCAAATGGGGTATTTATAGACCCCAGAAAAATATAGCCGTTGGCAGCAATTTTTGCCAGAAATGCACTGCCGGTCGACCGGCCCGGTCGACCGTCCAACGGTCAATTTCTGTCCGTTGGCTGCTACCAGTCGACCGGCCCGGTCGACCCAAACAAACAGAGAGCTCTGCTCTCTGCCCGGTCGACCCGGCCGGTCGACCGTTCCAGAGACTCCAAACGTGCACAGATCTGTGCACGTCGGTCGACCGTCCCGGTCGACCGACTTCAGCTTAGTCGACTATGTTAGTTGACTTAGTCGACTGGTGAAGCCCGGAACAGAAAACTGGGTTAAAAACATGTTTAAAAATTCTTTTATCTTTTCTAAAAATCACCAAAAATAGTTTTATCATTTTGCATTGATATATAAACATGTGGTAAAAAGTTTAGCTCAAATATCAATCAATATGAACTATTTTTGTGTCTTATCATTTTTACCAAAAACCAAAAACTGTATTTTCTAAAACTTGGATTTTGAATAGAAAATACGTTTTGTCCAAAACTCTTCCAAATACAAAAACATGATATTTAAACATTTTGAAGCATGATGTATATGGATATAATCCTATATACATGAAACATATACATATCATAGTTTTTGTCATTAGTTTCAAAATATGTTTTGTTAGAAATACCAAACATAAAACACATGAAATAGGTATATCAAAGTAAGTTTGTCTAAGAGTTGAAGCATGCATGTATATAGAACAAATCTAATATACATTAAACCATGTAAACTTGTTTTGATATAAAATCTATTCATGCAAACTAAGATCGGTTAAACCTAAAACCGAAAACCAAAACATGAAACGTGTGTGTTGTGAACTTGAGCATATCATACTATTCTAATCTTAACAATTAGGATCTAAACCCAAAACTTAAACTATGGTACCGATGACTTCTTGTAGAGCGCAATCTCCAAGCCGACTCGATCCAAAACTCTTTGATCCACCGAGCAAGTGCTATATATGATCTTTGACGCTCGGGCTCTTGAATCACCATGTGGGTAGCTTCCAAATCATCTTGTAGAAGCTAATCACCTACTAATAACTTGATTAATGATCTGAAACTAAAATCACAAGATTATTAGTACACATAACTACATGAGTTAATCATCATCAAAACTAGAGTGGAAGGCCTTTGGGCCAACACTTCGGTCGACCGGGCCGGTCGATCGTCTTAAAGAGCAGTGCTCTTAGTTTGTTTCGGTCGACCGGGCCGGTCGACGACAGAGAGTTTTACTCTCTGTTTGGGAACCACGGTCGACCGTCCGGTCGACTGCTTTTTCCAACGGTCAGAAATCTGACCGTTGACGGTCGACCGACAGCAGAAAATTCTGCTAAGTTGGCTCCCAACGGCTAGATTCAATTTTTTTTTTGTTGGGTCTTGTCCCAATGGATCTATTGAGTTTTCTACTTTTATTATCATCCCCTATAAATCGTGGGACTATGAAATAACTTAAGAACAAGATTTATAAGCCTTACATTAAAGTTTTTCAAAGTTTAGCCTCTTTGCAAAAGATTTTCTCTTGAGCCAACTATTTCAAAAAATTTGGTGTTTTAGCTTGAGCCTTTCTCTACTTCTCTACTTGCTATTTACACTACATAATCCCAAGTGTTTCACTTTCTCATCTTGGTTGTAAGGTTGTGCTTGTGAGCTAACTTTGTGATCAAGTGTTGATCACCGTTTTCTTCGATTGAGAAGTTGTAGAGATTGTGGCCTCGAGCGAGCTAGTGAGCTCCAAGTTGGTGTTGCGGTACCGTGAGAGGGATAAGTGTGTCCGAAGAGTTCTAGTGAGAACTTGTACCCGATTGACGATCCGGTGGAATCGATCATAGTGGAAATCCTTCATCGTGTTGAAGGCAGGGACTTAGAGCAGTGGCTCGAATCTCGAAACATATCCTTATGTTTGCGATTGCCTACTATCTCTCTAAACTCTACTCTCTCTCTCTTTACTTGCACTTATATTTCTTACTCTTTTGCAAGATCTATCTAATTGTTATTGCTTATTGCTAATTTATTTTTAATTCCGCATTATCTGCCATTAAGTATAGCCATCACCTATTCACCCCCCCTCTAGGTGATTTTCAATTAGTATCAGAGCCTAACCCTAGCATTTGGTTTAACCACCTTAGGGAGATCCTCTTTATTTGGCTACATTCATTAGTTACATCTATTATTTGTTTGTGCACTAACTTGTTTTCATGGCATCACTCGACTTCTCTTGCATCAAGTCCCCACCCAAATTTGATGGGTTGAACTTCCCCATTTGGAAGGTCAAAATGAACCTATTCCTAAAGTCCCTAGGAGTTAGAGTTTCCAAATCCATTACCAAAGAATTTGTTGAACCTCACGGTGATGAGGATACATGGTCCGAAGCAACCGCTAAGGATTATGTGACCAATGCTAGAGCCCAATATGCGCTTACACAAGCATTAAATGAAGATGATCTTTCTCATGTGATTAATTGCAAATCCGCTTATGAAGTTTGGAATGATTTTATTATTACTCATGAGGGGACGTCGCAAGTCAAGAGATCCAAAATTAACTTGCTCCATTCTCAATATGAGAATTTTTATATGCTTGAAAATGAAAGTATTGATGAAATGCTCACTCGGTTCACCAAGATCACTAATGCTTTATCTTCTTTAGGTGACAAGATTGATAATGACCAAAAGATCTGAAAGGTCATTAGAGCTCTTCCCAAATCTTGGGAAGTCAAGGCAACCACCCTTAAGAAGCTCAACGGTAGGGAGGAGATGGACTTCTCCGGCTTCATCGGTAATCTCAGAACCCATGAGATGGAGATGAAGGTGAGAGAAGAAAGGGAGGCTCCAATGAAGAAAGCAATAGCTTTCAAGGTGACTCCATCCTCCTTTGATGAGGATGAATCATCAGAAGACTACGATGAGGATTTTGCCATGCTCATTAGAAAAGTGGGCGAGATGTTCTACAAGAAAGGTAGACAAAGCAACTTCCGAAAAAGAAGACCTCAAGGAAGACTTGAAAAGAAAAGGGAGGAAACGGGTCCATACTTCCATTGCAAAAGAACGGGTCATCTAGTTGCGGATTGCCCCTCTCTACAAGTTACAACCTCCAAGAACGTGCAAAAGAAGAAGAAGGCGATGGTGGCCACGTGGGATGACTCGGAGACAGAATCCGAAGAGGAGATCGACACCGCACACATGTGCTTCATGGCACATGGTGATGAAGCTTCTAAGGTAAACCTAGAAAACTCTTTAGAAGATGAGGATTTGACCATGGATGAATTAGCACAATTTTTTGAAGAATTACAAAATAGATATGAAATTTTCCTTGCTCAAAATAAAAAGTTGAAAAAGGAAAATGATTTATTAAAGAACAAATTTGAGATTATTTTAAATGAGAAAAATGATTTGTCAAAATATTTTGAGAAAATGAAAATAGATTTTGAAAAATATAAAACTACTTATAAGGGTAAAAGCCCAATCATCACTTGTAATAAAAATGAATTTTTGGATATTCAAAAATGCATTGAGGTATTAGGTACAACTTTGAAAAAGTGTGCTTTTGACATGAATAAATTTGCATCTATATTTTCTAAGGAAAAACCCAAAGGAAACACACTCCTCATACATTAAACACAAACGCACACTCACATCAACACAAGCATGCATTTATGTATGGAAAAATATATACTTGTGCACATTGTGGCCGCAAAGGCCATTTAGCAAAATTTTATTATGCAAAATTAAATATGATAAATAAAAATGTTTGGGTTCGAGAAAATACTAACCCCAAAGGACCCAAAAAGATTTGGGTACCAAAGGACACGCTAAACTTAATTGATAAAGGTGCGTCGTCCTCCTCCAAGACTTAGGGGGAGATGGTGCCCGGGTGGTGGATGCATCAAGGCTTGACGAACAAATCGTCACTTGCGTCGCTATCAAAGAGGCATCTATTTTGAAAATTGCCCTTAGTTTGGTAACTTCTCCACTTGAGAACTTTATTTCTAGCTAGACCTATACATGCATAGGATTCACTAGTTTCATTTTATGCTTTAATTATATAGACTTGCATGGCCTTATTTTTTTGTATCTTGACTATAGTTGAGATTGTGTATTTAGTTTGCTTTTATTTCTATTCTAGCCATATTTTGTTTGTCCATGTATGAAAGAATTTTTTTTGGTAATAAATGTTTTTATTGTCAAAAATGAAAATTTATTTAACCATAATTAAGCAAGTAAATGGAGATAGCAATTGCGCGCCTCAACTCTTATCTAGAGGAATGTTGAGGAGAAGTTCAGAACCCTTAAAGGGGTATTCGGCTTCAATATCTCAAATTTATTGTTTAATTATTAAAATAAAAAAATTATGTTGTTAATAATAATAAAATAAATGAAAATTAATTTTATGTGTTTTTCATGCCTATTAAAATTTTAACATTGCTTTCATGTTCTATATGCAAAATATATTAGTCTCTAATTTCTTTTTAAAAGAAATTAACATTAAAAACAAAAATATTATTTTTACTGTGTTTTGGGCTGTTACGGTCGACCGACCGGTCGACCGAGTTAGCCTGTCATAGGTCCGGTCGACCGGGCGTCGGTCGACTGAGATAACCTGGAATACAAAAAAAAATTTAAGCCCGAAGCCGATCGACCGGCGGTCGACCGGGAGTCGGGTAAACTATTTTTCACCCGGTTTTATAAAGCCCTAAATCCCCAAATTCCCTCATTCTTTCTTCTCCAACCGGTTATCTCTTTCTCCCCTCTTCAATTCTCCTCCTCCCAAACCCAATCCAACACAATAAAACTCTTCCAATCCAAAATTTGTCCTACAAAATTCATTAAAATCCTTCTCAGGCTCTAGATCTGCAATTTTTCAGAGATTTTTCTTGGATTTTGAGGTATAACCAAAATTTCTCGTTAATCTCTTCAATTTTCTTTGTTATTCTTGTTTATCCATCTTTATTTCGTGCCATTATCCTGTTTAATCCTTCAACATATCCAAAAGATCCAGATCTGAGAACGGGAAAACCCCTGAATCATCATCCAACCCCTTCATCTCCCAAAATGCATCTCATAGATTTACAATAATCCACAATAAAAATGTTATCTCTGGTAGGACTATGGTGCTTAGTAATTTTGAGTAACTTAATCTTGCTAATATTTTAAGTACTAGTTTACTTGAGCATTTTGTCACCATGAAAGAACTTGTTTATGCTGAATTAGTACACTATTTTACTCTAACCTGTCGTTCCAAATAATCATATCAGGTCTAGAGTTTTGGGTAAGGATATAAATATTTTTCTTGATAAATTTGCTCATCTCCTTCACCTCTCCTGTGAGGGGGTAGATATTTATAATGTGGATCTGCATGAATTTGCATATCCTGACGGTGAGTCTACCTACACCGCCTCCATTTTGCTTCACGCTGAAGATAACTCCGCTTTAGTTAGGAATGAGAAGGTGAAGTATTACACTCTCACCGCCCAAGTCTTAGCTAAATCATTTTCTATAATCTCCTGCCAAAATCAGGGGAGTATAGTCACGCTAGGGGTTCTGCTCCTCTTCTGATCTATTACCTTCTGAAAGGCATTAGAATAAATGTTCCTATCATCTTCTGGTCTCAAACCGACACTTGCCCTTTGGGATGCTTATTACATGTCTTCTAAAGCTACTCAGATTCGATCTTTCCACTGAACGGTCCATCGAACCGTCAGTTGATATCAACAACACTCTCCTCAAGAGGATGCGTGTTAGGGAGCGTGCTCCTGCTCCTCAGCCCCGACCTCTTATTCCTGCTGTTGCTCCAGGATCTTCTTCTGCTTCCTTTGATCCTTATCTAGCTCTTTTCACTCAGCTTCGGGAGCACAACCAGCAGATGTCCACTTAGATGATCGCTCACTTTCAGCGACTAGAGCAACGAGTGGACAATGATCTCCATCACATTTGTGATTCCATTCGCTATATGCAGACCTGCGTCAATGACATCTACAATAGGTACACTTGGCCGCTCTTCTTCCGAGTGGTCGCTCACAGCCACTTTCACCCACGGGTCCTCCTTTCGACGCATGGGCTCCTCCTCCTGTTGTTCCTGAGGCACCAGCTTCCCCAGAAGACCCTGATTTCCAGGAGGGTTGACCCCTTTTGTTGATGACAAAAAGGGGGAGAGATATTTTGATGGAGTTATTTTGAGGGAGTTAGTTTTTATGTTTGGGAGTTTTTATTTTCTGTATTTGGATTTATATATTTACTCTGTTTTATGGACATATGATGCTTTGTGTGTCTGTTTGTATTTGGTTTTTGAGGTTGGCATGAACCTCTAAGCATGTATGAACATATTTATTTCTGATATGACAGTTATCCTTATTGTCTCTATGTGATATATGTGTTTAGTTGTGTATTGTTTCTTATTCCCTTTTGATCCAACCATCTGCCACTTATTTGGAGGCTGGAGGTATTTTTGGATGGATGGAGATAACCACTTGTGCATTCACTCTCTTATCTCTGTATCATTGTTATGCATAGATGGTTGGCATATGAGTCTAATTGTTATATCCTTTATATATGCTTTTATTATGCATTTAGCTCTTTTATATCATATTCTTATATATGCATGTGTAAATGGGGAGCTTCACTTGAAGTCTCTTCCCAAAATATTTGTAATATAACTCTATATGTTTTGTCATCATCAAAAAAAGGGAGATTGTTGGCCCAAAGGCGATTAACCCTTAGTTTTGATGATAATAAACCATATGTAGTTAGGTATTAACAAAATTGTTTAATTAAGTGTCAGGTAAAAATATTTGTTGCATTTCAGCTCCATCACAATACTCACACATTTTGAAGCCAAGAAGATTTAGATCCTAGAGCCTAGCACACTAGAAGAGCTCAAGGATCAAGCAATATCGAGAAGACTATTTCAAGATTTGTATTTTCACCTTTTCCATTTTAGTTAGGATTTATAGTCATTTGTTAAATCCAAGATGAAAGAAGTTGATAGCTTTTGGGATTGTTACACGCACACACATTTTATATTCCTTTGTGTTTTCTAGCAAAAATTTATTACCTGGTTTCTTATCGAGTTTCAGAAAAACAAGTTTCGAAAAATCAGGTTTCAGAAAAACAAGTTTTGAAAAAACTAGTTTTTGTTTTAGAAAAGAATTTTTATCAAAATATAATTCTAATCTATTTGGTGTTGATCTATGATCACACTTTAACTCTTCAAATCCCTAGAACTCTATTTTGTATTTACTTATCAAAAGAAATTTTTTGGAAAAATATTGACTTCAAAAAGATATCCTAAAACCTGTTTTGGCCCTCAGCCGGTCGACCGGGCGGTCGACCATTGGCAGAGCAAAACTGCTCTGTCGGTCGACCGGGCGGTCGACCGACGTGCACCAAGTGTACGCGTGCACTTCGGTCGATCGGGCCGGTCGACCATCTTAAAGAGCAATGCTCTCTGTTTGTTCCAGTCGACCGGGCCGGTCGACCGACAGAGAGTTTTACTCTCTGTTTGGGAACCACGGTTGACCGTCCGGTCGACCGCTTTTCCCAACGGTCAGAAATCTGACCGTTGGTGGTCGACCGGGCTGTCGACCGACAGCAGAAAATTCTGCTGAGTTGGCTCCCAACGGCTAGATTCAATTTTGTTTTTTGTTGGGTCTTGTCCCAACAGATCTATTGAGTTTGCTACCCTTATTTTCATCCCCTATAAATAGTGGGACTATGAAATAACTTAAGAACAAGATTTATAAGCCTTACATCAAAGTTTTTCAAAGTTTAGCCTCTTTGCAAAAGATTTTCTCTTGAGCCAACTATTTCCAAAAATTTGGTATTTTAGCTTGAGCCTTTCTTCTACTTCTCTACTTGCTATTTGCAGTACACAATCCCAAGTGTTTCACTTCCTTATCTTGGTTGTAGGGTTGTGCTTGTGAGCTATCTTTATGGTCAAGTGTTGATCACCGTTTTCTTCGATTGAGAAGTTGTAGAGGTTGTGACCTCGAGCGAGCTAGTGAGCTCCAAGTTGGTGTTGCGGCACAGTGAGAGAGGACAAGTGTGTCCGAAGAGTTCTAGTGAGAACTTGTAACCGATTGACGATCCGGTGGGATCGATCATAGTGGAAATCCTTCATCGTGTTGAAGGCGGGGACGTAGAGCAGTGGCTCGAACCTCGAAACATATACTTGTGTTTGCGATTGCCTACTATCTCTCTAAACTCTACTCTCTCTCTTTACTTGCAATTATATTGCTTACTCTTTTGCAAGATCTATCTAATTGTTATTGCTTATTGCTAATTTGTTTTTAATTCTGTATTATTTGCCATTAAGTATAACCATCACCTATTCACCCCCCTCTAGGTGATTTTCAGTTTGTTGGTGGTGGTAGTGGTTGTGGTGGTTGTTGGAGGTGGTGGAGAGTTGGAGGAGGAGGAGGATGAGGTGATGATGGGGTGGTGGGAGTGGTGGAATTTGTGAAGATGGGGGTGAATTTTGAAGAAGAATAGGAAGTGGAGGGAATGGGTTTGATTGAAATTTAGAGGTGGTAGGTTGTTGGTTGAAGATGAAGGAGGTGGAGGAGAGGAGAGGGGGTGTGGGGTAGGTGGTGGCCGGCGGCTAGGGGGCGACGGTGGCGGTGGTGATGGTGGAGGCGACGGTGGTGATGAGAGAAGTGGGTTTTGGTTGAAGTGTTGGAGTTGAAATGGAAATGGAAAGGAGAAGGAAGAAGAAATGAGGTTTTAATGGAGAGGAGGAGGAGAAGAAATGATGAAATGGGATGGGGGGAGATGGGCTGCAGCAGCCCATCATGCCTTGCTGCTACTGCAGGCGGCTGTGAAGGGGGGCGCATGGCATGGAGGTGGAGTGTGGGGAAGAAATGAAAAGAAGAAAAATAAAGAAAAATAAAGGAAAAGGAAAAAAATAAAGAAAAAAAAGAAAATAATAAAAAAATTTATTATTAAATAATTAATTTATTAGAATATCCTAAAAGTATAAAGCAGGGGAGTAGAGAAGGAAAAAGCAAGAAAAGAAAAGGTCGGTAAATAATATTATTATTTTAATAGGGCAAAAATTTGACTGTTTTAGAAACGTTCCGAAAAATTCTCAAAAATAGAAAATATTATTTTAAGATGTCTGATGAAATTAGATTCGAGAAATTCAATTTAATTTTCAAAATAAAAATTCTAGAATCTTTCGGCAATACCGGCCAACACCAAAATCGGTCAAATTTTGATAAATTTAGAAAATTCTCAAAAAATATATTTAGATAGAAATAAAATTTTAAGAAGGAATGTGAAAGCAATTTTTAAAAATTCAATCCCGTTTGGAAGCTAAAAATCTGGGAATCAGTCAGCGATGTCGACCGACACTAGTTTTGGAGATTTTGCAGAAAAATTCTGAAAAATTTCAGAAAATCATGAAAAATCTAAAATATTAGAAAATAGTGTTTAAAACTAAAATCGGTTAAATCAGACTACCAGAAATGTCAAATCGGGCAGTAGGCTAGTGTCGTGTTTCTGGTCCGGGTCAGGGCTGACTCTAAAATGAGAATTCAGATCCAATACCAAAAACATGAGAAATCACAACTTAAAAACAAATACTGGAAGAAAATTAAAACAATACTGTCAAAACATTCGTGACACGTATCTGGATACGTATCCCGGGAACGGGGTGCTACAATCTACCAACCTAACAAAAATTTCGTCCTCGAAATTTCTATAAGGAGGGAGACGAACATGGAAGAGATTTACAGTCAACGATGATATTATGATAAAGTGAAAAGGATAAGGGAGATTACCAACTCAGGACACAAAACATCTGAGTTGATCGAAGGGATGATGGGAAGAAGCTGAAAAGATATAAGGGTCTCAGGATCCAAGAAAAAGATTGCAAGGAAGGAATAGATAACACCACACTTGCGATTGGAATGTATATTCAAGACTCGTGCTCTCCAGCTGCAAATTAATATATCGTTATTCTCCAAATGGTTGTACTGAAGATGTTAGAGCCTAGGCTCTGATACCATCCTGTGACGCCCCGATCCGGCGGGTACGGAGACGTCACTGCGACGTATATACGCAAGTCAGAAATACCCTCACTATATATAATAAGCATCAGTACAGGCAAGAATCAGAATGCGGAAGCACAGTGATAATATACATTCCAACAGATAAGTACAAGTATATGGTCATCTCAGAAAGTGATACAATATTATAGGAATATTAAATCACCAGAAATGCAAAAGAATACAATACATGAAGAGATATACATAATAAGAGGCGAGGTGCTCACGAGTAGCAAGAGGGCCTCGGGAGCCAAATAGGAGAGGAACTGGGAGGAAGAACCACGGCGAGGTCCAAGCTTCTACTGCACTCCGATCGTCACGAAAGGATCCGTTGCGCACTCTGATCAGCTACAGCAAGGCCACCAAGGTCCGGTCTCCTGGATCTGGACATGAGAATTCAGGGTTGTCAGATGCAACCGCGAGTACATTTCTTTTGATGTTTCATACTTTATTACCATCGTTTCACATGTAATAATTATTATCTTACTTTTAATACATAATGTCTCGTTATGTAAGTTGGTATATGTTTTATGAGTGATTTCTAAAGCTAACATGTTCTATAAATATCTGCTGGCTGTTATTATACTTTGTTGAACCGGTATTATACCGGGTATGCTTAGATCTGTTCCCTCTTCACTCGACTTCGCATGGCTAATTAAAAGATAAATTTATTATTGTTGGAAATATAATTGTGAAGAGTTTGAAATGTTTATATTGTTCTCCTGTACCCTGTTATATGACCCGTTGATACCTGATATTTGATGTTGTGACTCTCACGGACATATTATTTACCTGACCCTGACATGTATACACCTGATACTTGCCTTGTTATACTTGACCCTTAATATCTGACACCGTTACTTGCCATGCCATGCTTAACACTTGATATCTGACACTAGTACGTTCCATGCTTATACTTGACACTTGATATCTGACACCGGTACTTGCCATGCTATACTTAACACTTGATATCTGACACCGGTACGTTCCATGCTATACTTGACACTTGATATCTGACACCGGTACTTGCCATGCTATACCTGACACTTGATATCTGACACCGGTACTTGTCATGCTATACTTAACACTTGATATCTGACACCGGTACGTTCCATGCTATACTTGACACTTGATATCTGACACCGGTACTTACCCTGATATACTTAAACACTTGATATCTGACGCCGGTACTTGCCATGCTACACTTGACACTTGATATGCTATTACCTGGTACTAATACACTTGACCTGATATTGTGACACCTGACTGGTTACTGTTATACCTAACACCTGTATTACTTTGCATATTCATGATTATCACTTTTACGGGGACTTGACATGATTATTATACTGTTACCAGATATTTGGTACTCCTGAACTCCTGTGCTCCTGAACTCCTGTATTCCTGAACCCCTGTAATAGGGAGACTCCTGATATTTTGCTCCTGATATTATACTCATGTTGATCCCCGTAATTGGATAATCATGGATATTGGATTACTGTGGACACACTTATGGGCATTATCTTTAGGCAATATATATAATAAAGTACTTAACTTACACCGGGTTCGGGGAAAATTGATGATACCGGTATGATATCATATTTATAATGGTGATATATCTAAAGTGTCGTGTGGGGCGCGTAATGATAAGTCCCCGAAAGCAGTAGCCTATATCTGAAGTGTCGTGTGGGTCGCGTAATGATAAGTCCTCGGAAGCAGTAGCCTGTACTCCTGAGCTAGTCCGGGCAGAGACGAGACCCACTATAAATATGAGCCATCAGATTTATCAGTTTTCAAATAATAACTCGTCTTATTCATAAGTGGATGTATGTGTACCGGTAGCACATATCTAAGCATATGAATCGGATGAATAACCTAAAATAGCCAGACAGTAATAATATTAGGAACGTGTGATATTTGGTCTCTCCTTTGTTCGGGTCCTGGTACTCACATATCAGACCCGGGTAAGCTCTACAGAGTGCGAACTCTAGTATGGATTATCGGTGATGTGAGGCGCTAGAAGGGAGGCGATTGAAATATCAAACGGTACTGATTATTATTAGATAAATTAAAATGCAACACCTTTATATTCCAGTTATAGTGTTATGCCCTGAGTTGACACCTTACTTTATTACATATGATGATTACTCCTAACACACTATAGTTCTGTTACTCTTAGGGCAACTCAAGTTGTATAAACTCAGACGATGGCAACATGAGATATGTGATATATAGATGAGAGTTTCCTTGTTTGAATTATCCCATTGACGTATCTGTCTCGTAAACACAGAATCTGAGCTTGTACAACTAGTTTTGTCCATACTTATATTAATCACATGTTTAACTTATTTACCGCATGTTTATATGTACCTATACTCTTCATACTGCCTACTATGCATGTTTTCAGTTTCAGATTCATTGATATACATGATTTACTGTCGTTTCTTTAATTTCCCTTATGTTACTTGTTATTGCTTGTACCGCATGCCTGTACCGCATCACTTGATCATTTACATATGTGCCTGATATGCACGCCACTTGGCTTTACCATACGTACTCGCGGGTTGCATCTGATAACCCTGAATTCTCATGTCCAGATCCAGAAGACCGGACCTTGGTGGCCTTGCTGTAGCTGATCAGATTGCGCAGCGGATCCTTCCGTGATGGTCAGAGTGCAGCAGAAGCTTGGACCTCGCCGTGGTTCTTCCTCCCAGTTCCTCTCCTATTTGGCTCCCGAGGCCCTCTTGCTACTCGTGAGCACCTCGCCTCTTCTTATGTATATCTCTTCATGTATTGTATTCTTTTGTATTTCTGGTGATGTAATATTCCTGTAATATTGTATCACTTTCTGAGATGACCATGTACTTGTACTTATCTGTTGAAATGTATATTACCACTGTGCTTCTGCACTCTGATTCTTACCTGTACTGATGCTTAGCGTATATACATGAGGGCATTTTTGACCTACGTATATACGTCGTTGTGATGTCTCCGTACCCGCCAGATCAGGGCGTCACACATAGTCTTTATAAGGACTGTGACCATGATCACAATCCTCACAAAAATACCTTATTTTTTAGTCTTTATAGGACCGTGATCATGATCGCCGTCCTCATTATTAGGATATGTTTCTGAGTCTTATAGGACTGTGATTATGATCATAATCCTAAAAAAATGCCTTATTTTTTAGTCTTAATTAGGACTTGGGATTGCAATCCTCATAAAAACATAATTTTTCAGCCTATATTAGGCCTGTGACAATGATTGTAGTCCTTACAAAATATCCTAATTTTCAATTAATAAAAGAATGATGAGCGTAGTCGCTGTTTTTTAATAAAAAACTACGACCATGGTCACAGTCCTCACATATGAATGCGATCATGAGTCACAGTCTTCATATCAGCATTGCCATCATCAGCAGACCCTTGTTCATTGGCATCGAATGATCCCCAATTTTTTTCAGACCTAAATATCACATCAATCACAAACTCAAACAAAATTCACCGCGAGCATGAGCAAACGAGATCTGCAAATAGTTGATCCCAAAAAAAATTGGTCCGGAGGCTCTGACCCGTGAGACCCTCGGGAGTGGGGCTCACCACCCCCTTCCAACCCCCACAGCGACTTGACTGCGCAGGTCAAACTATGAATTACTCTGCATCAGGATCAAGATTGAGAGAAGAGCAATGTTGGAGGCAATGGGAAAGGGTAAAAGAGTAAATGAAAATATATAAAGAAGTGGTAGTTAGGAGGAATTAATTTATACTGACGAGGATGAGGCTATAATGAATAAAATTATTAAGCTGAGTTTTTTTTCTAATTATGAAGCAAAGTAGGCGGCTGTAGAAATTTTTTTCATATATATATATATATATATATATATATATATATATATATAAGGTCAAGTGCTCCTAGTAGGTCTCCTTAGATTGTAATCTAAGGAGACGGCTTAAAACTCTAACATCCCAATTTTTTTTCATGATCCAACCGCACATTATTATATTCATGTTATAAGATGTACGCATATAAAAAATCAGGTGATTTGAAGTTCATTTACTCATTGATCTAATCATTCCATTTTGTTCTACTGCTTAAAAACCGTTAATGTTTGAGCCCAAAGAAAATAGAGTAAACAAACTTCAAATCACGTGATTTTTTATATGCATACATCTTATAACATGAATATGATAATGTGCGGTCGGATCGTTAAAAACAATTCGAAATGTTAGAGTTTTAAGCCATCTCCTTAGATTACAATCTAAGGAGACCTACTAGGAACAGTTTTCCCATATATATATATATATATATATATATATATATATATATATATATATATATAGAGAGAGAGAGAGAGAGAGAGAGAGAGAGAGAGAGAAACTTGTGTCATTTTGGAAGGATTCGAGATCGAATCCTTCCCATTCAAATACAACCCTGTGACATCCGAATGCAAGATCCATTCCGTTAAAATTGATCTATATTATTTCAAGTAACTAAAAATAAAAAAAATCATATAATACATAAACGACAATGTGTATACTCTCTCCATATATATAAAGAGAGAGACTTGTGTAGTTTCGGACGAATTCGAGCCCGAATCCTTCTCACTCAAATACCGACCTCCGACACTCAATACAAGATCTACTTCGTTGAAGTTGATCTATATTATTTAAAGTAACTAAAAATCAAAAAATCAAGTGTTTTGATTACTTTTTACCCATCCATCAAGCGACGCAAAATAGACGGCGAAAAATAGTGAGTTTGTTAGATCTATGTCTTTAGACATACAAATTTTCGATCCAATCATTTGATCATGATCTAAATATTTGAAAACCCCTACAATTCAATTTTTGTTAGGTTTCAAATGTTCTACACTGTTAAACTAACCAACTCACTATTTAAATTGTCCTTTTTCCTACTTAATGCATGTGCAAGAGATATTTTAAATATTTGATTTTTAGTTTATAGATACTTGGAAAAATATAGATCAACTTTAACAGAATGAATCTTGTATTCGGATGATGTATGATTGTATTTGAGTGGGAAGGTTTCGAGCTCGAATCCTTTCGGAACTGCACAAGTCTATGTCTCTCTCTCTATATATATATTTGGTTGGGAAATTTCGCAGGGCACTCTCGTTCCAGGCTGCTTGGTTGTCAATTTGTTACCTTTAGGGGTTGTTTGTTTCGCGCAAATGGTCGTAAAATACCGTAACTGGTAAATGACTTTCAACTCAATTACAACTACAGTGTTTGTTTGGACCGTAATTCATAAAAGACTTACGCAACCCAACTGCCACTCACTTGCAACTCAATTACCACTCATTTATAACTCACTTACAATTAATTTTGTGGTCATGCAAATTTGTTTTATTTTTTATATTATATTATTTTTTTAATATTTAGTATTTTTAGTATTTATTTGTAATATTTAAATTTTTTAAATCACCAAATAATTAAATATGCGGTCAACTTTTTCAATTACGACTTACAAATTAGGACAACCAAACACCGTAAAATACAATACACTTTCTCACTTATAACTTTATAGGAGCTGTTTGGTTGCAAGGAAGTGGGCGGAAGTAAGGAAATAGGGAAGTATAATTGCTCACTTCCCTATCTATCCAAACACCGGAAAAGGAAAATAAGAAAACCTCTTTTCCTTTTATCTTTTCTCTTTTACACAACCATTTCCTCACTTCCAAAGTGCTACAGTTAATTTTGTGGTCATATAAATCTCATTTGTAATAAATTGTAACACAAAACAGTTAATTTTTTGACCATGTAAATCTCACTTGCATTCTAATTACAGGCTATTTTTTATTTTTCTTAATTAATTTTAATTTTAATATTATTTTACGGTCAACTTTGTGGTCAACTTTTCCGCTTCCACTTTCACATTACCATCCAAACACCAGAAAAGACAAAACATTTTCCAAATCACACTTCACAATAACATCCAAACACCGGAAAACGTACTAACCAATTCCCAAGTTCCAAAGGGAATTATTACTACTTCCTCAATTCCTCACTTCCACTCTTAACCAAACACTGGAAATATTACCAACCAAACACCGTAAAACTTACATGCATGAAACTCGTTTACAACTGTAGAAGAGTTTACTAATTACGACTTTCGAATTACGGCCAATTACGACAATCAAACAGACCCTTTAGTGTAGCTCCTTGATATTGAATGGTTTATTAGCAAACCAGCTGCCTTTGAAAAAGTATTCTCAGTCTCCTTCCATTCATCAACGAACATGATACGTGTTAAAGCTTCACTCATCCCTTAATATTTGACTACCTTGATCAACCGCTTTCTTTTCTGTTGATACATGTTCGATTTCTTTTGTCCCATTTCCAACTAACTCACTAGTGAGACGAGTTTTACGGGTAAGAAGGCGAGAGTAGATTGTGGGAAGCCTCAGATTCAAACCCAATTATATTCAATTAAAAAAAAAATCTGTAGCTACTTTAAATAAACCTATACAAAATCAAATTATGCTCAAACTTTACTATGATAAGAGCTATATTACTAAGATACAATAATTAGATAACTTTAGCTTGTAACATATTAATAAACTGAGTGGCTCTTGGAGTTGCGCACACATGATAAGAGAGACTTATCGGGTGTCAACCTCATTGGGATGCGATAAGTTCCTGTTGATGCGTTGCTCCTAGGATCGTCTCTATTTTATCGGGGGAAAAAATTACTTGTTACATAAAGTGGTTTAAAAGCTATTTCTTGAATATTACATCAATGGTTTAGCACATGACTAATTATGTATTATTTTAGAAAGGGCTGTAAATTTAAAATCTTGATTTAATAAATATTTTGATGTCTCATGCCGATCGATTAGTATGCCTCTTAGAACAAAGAGAAATATTTTTCTCACATTTGCACCTTACATAATTTTTTTTACACCAGAGCAATACTACTCAATGAGGTTCACAGGAGCTACTCTTGTGCATAGAAGTCTTAAAGTTGTTGGTATGTAAAAGATATTTAATGCTCCAGAACTGACCCTAAAGTTGTGTGAACGCATGGAGCAAAATTGAAACCTAACACATTTCTTAGCTCATGTTTTACCTACAAACAACAAAACAAAACACCAATATTCGGATCAGTTACGTGTACCAGATCTTCCGCACCTGTCAGGTGTTAGATGTACTTAAGGAGTTGAGTTATATTCTAAGTAGTACTCAGAATCTCATATATTTCAACGTAATTCTCTCTAGATTATAGATTACATGGTATCGGATAGAAAACATGCGAAAGTAATAATTATTAGTGTGTTGCATAAGAAAGAATATTCTTATAATTTTGTATTTATTTATTTTGTTTATATGAGAGACTATCTCCGTCTAGGATAAACTCTATTTTTTCAAACATAATATGGTATCAAAGCTGTCTCTTAGAAATTCTTTTTGTCATTAAAATCTTCTTCTATTGATTGCTGTCGTCAGACCACCGACGAGACTACGCTGGATAGCGCTTGTGTAGTGTGTGCCTAGAGTTGGGCTGCTTTAAGCATCGGTTAAATCCCTTTCTCTACTTCGAAAGTTGTCGGCATAATCTCCCACTCTTCTTGCAGAGCTCATAAGTCATCACGTTGTTGTTGGCTAAATCATCTACTGTTAACAACAGTGCTCGCCTCTCCTCAAACTGGTGTTTACTCCCCCTTTCTCTTTGAAATTCCTTGACATCAGTCTTTCTTTCTTGTCCTGATTTATTCAACGCTACAAGACCCACTTCGAAACCGATCGAGATCAGCAACTATGTGTCGATCTCTGTTTAGCCATCATATACGCTGTGAATGAAGCTCCACAAACGGTAAATTTTGTTCGACAATCCCTCGTTCACCACAAATTTTAAAAAAAATAAAAAACTCAAACTCACGGCTTTTGGCAAGAGAAAAAAGTGTGTCGTCGTTTGAGCAATGCTCAAATGGTATAACTTCTTTTAATATCGATCATATATTTTCAACTTGTAACCTTTTGTCACAAGCCTGTATCTTACCGACTAGCTATCTGGAGAATAAACTTCAGTGAGTAGTATGTCGAAAAGTTTAAGAATTTTGTGACTCGAACTTTGGATGAATTCTCAACCTCTCAAACTGAGTAGCAACCAACTCGCTCTCTGCATTTAATTAATCAGACTGCTCTCATTCATTCATTCATTAATAAAAGTCAAAGTTAAAGAAAGGATCAACTAACTACCACCACTTGTGGTCTAATCCCACGTTGTAGGGAGAGAGGAGATAGAGGAGTAGAGAAAGTTAGCACAGAGATCGGAAATCAAAGAGCGAGAAACAGACAACTGAGCAAGCCAGATTGTGCTCCCGGTCGGCCGCCCGGTCGACCGGTGGAGGAGGCCGGTCGACCGTCCGGTCGACTGGCGTTCACGACGTGCACAAGGTTAGCCCGGTCGACCGCCCGGTCGACCGTGGCAGAGAGCGGTCGACCGTCCCGGTCGACCGACTGACAGGCCTTAACTCTTGGTTGGGCCCGGTCGACCGGCGCGGTCGACCGTGGCATGGGTCGGTCAATCGGCCGGTCGACCGACAGATGCGTTTTCTGCTGCCTTTTGGGATTCGGATTCTTTTTCTGGATGGGATCAAATTCAATCGGGTTTCCTTAAATCCAGGAACTCTGTGGCTATAAATAAGGGCTAGAGCCCTCATGTATTGTATCCCTAAGAAACTCCTGAAAAATTCCCTCTGTATTAGTTTGTATTGATTGTTGAATCAATAAAATCTCTCTCTCCCTTACCCCAAGGACGTAGGCACGTTGCCGAACCTCGTTAAATACTGTGTTGATTGCTTTTCTCTATTATTTCTTTGTTTTTGTCGTGTTGGTTACATCTCCGGTAGCATCAAGTCTCCGCTTGGTGGGCGGATTCCTCAGAGGGGTTGTTGTTCCCTGCGCACAACAATTGGTATCAGAGCATCCCAGGTTCGTCGTGGGATCGTGTGTTGATTTCAAGGGCATCAGTTGCTGTTTGGCGGAGATCGTGTGTCGATCTCGGAGCAGCGGGATCGTGTGTCGATCTCACAACAGCGTGTAAATTGCTCAGGAATCAATTTGGAGGAATAGATAGCTCCGGAAACTCTTCGAGGGTTTCGCGTGGAGGTAAAGATCCTATCTTTGTCTAGTTTGTTTTATCTAACTCCGTTTGTTTCCGCATTGCTTTGAGGAATCAGTTGAGAAGATGGCTGGAGAAATTACATCGGTGAGATCCATGAATCCACATCCGAGGATTGATGTGGTGAAGTTCAACGGCACGAACAGCTTTGGTATGTGGAGGTGTGAGGTGATGGATGCGCTGACGGCGTCAAACCTCGAAGACACTCTACGGTTAGAGAAGAAGCGCGCATCAACAACGGAAGAAGATTGGGACAAGATGAACCGTTCGGCATGTGGCTTGATCAGGTCTTGTTTGACACAAGACATCAAGTATCAGGTGTTGCATGAGACATCTGCGAGGCAGCTGTGTGAGATCCTGGAGAAGAAGTATCTGACGAAAAGTATAGAATCGCGATTGCAGTTGAACAGTAAGCTGTATGATTTTCAGATGCAAAGAGGATGCTTCATCAATGAACACTTGAATCGCTACACGAGGCTTCTTACAGATCTAATTAATGTGGATGTGAAGACGAGTGAAGAGGATAAGGCAATAATTCTTTTGAACTCTCTTCTTAGGGAAGAGTATGAGATCTTTACTCTTACATTGATTAATGGAAGAAAATCCCTTAACTACAATGAGGTGTCTGCTGCTCTTGTGAGTTATGAAGTAAGAAAACAGGACAGTTTGTCTTCTTCGGGGAACACAACAGCAGAAGCATTGGCGGTAAGAGGCAGGAGTTCCAATAGGAAGGGAAGAGACGATCAGGGAAGATAAAAGTCCAGATCAGGCTTCAGAGATCTGAAGAGGAATTAGTGCGCCTTGTGCAAGGTGAAAAAAAAACCTAGAGGGGGGGGGGTGAATAGGTGTAAGTGCTAATCTAGGAACTAAATGCGCTAAATGTGGAAGCTAATGCAAATCTTACACAAACTTAATACAACACAACAAGTGTAGCCGAATTCCCTGTGAAGGGCTCTGGACTAACTCCTCTTGATTCCCCTTGAATGGGTTGAGGTGCTATGTGAAGCTCTTGTTGGTTAAGTATAAGTTAGGCACACACACAAGCAAGCCAAGCAAATAAGGATGAATAGCAATATGAATATATGCAAGGCAACACAAGCAAATAGATATGTATGAGATGAATGATGCTATGCACAATATAAAGAGAGAGAAGAGAGACAAGCGGATCAAACGCTAACAAAAGATATGTTTCGAGGTTCGAGCACCTTGCTCTACATCCCCGCCTACACCACCGTGTAGGATTTTCAATCCACTATAACGTCCACCGAGGACTCCCACCGAGGGAACCTTCACCGAGAAGGATTTTTACAACAAGGGAGTACCGAATTCCTCTCACAAACAACCACCTCACAACCGAGGGGTAGGCCCGTAGCCAAACAACCACAACAAACACCTCTACCGAAGAGGGTTTACAAACCAAACTCCACCTCTCACTAGAGGGAGCAAACCAATCACCCGATCACCTCTACCAAAGAGGGATACAAAAAGAACAAGGGTGTACAACTAGTGATTTCTTTCAACCACAAACAATCTCTCTTTCTTTTCTCTTTTTCCACTAAACAAAGATCCTAAATAGATTAGGATAGAAGATAGCTCAAGTGTGGAATCAAGGTGTTTTTGGAAACAAGCAACAAAGAAAAACTACTCGAGAAATCTCCTGTAAATGATAGAAAATGAAAACCAATACAATCTCCCAAAAACCTAGTTCTCTTTGATTTTCCAAAAACCCAAAACAATAAAGATGAAATCTTTTTAGCACAAAAACTATTTTGAAAACTTGTTTAAACACTAGAGAAACACTGAAATTTTTCTTCTTGAAAGTCTTGTCAAAACAGCCCAAGAGATGGGGTATTTATACCTCCATCAGAAAACTAGCCGTTAGGCTGAGCTGGCAGCCTGACAGGCGACCGGTCGACCGGAACGGTCGACCGCCAACGGTCTAAAATCCGACCGTTGGAGCCTCCGGTCGACCGTCCCGATCGACCCAAACAAACAGAGAGCTCTGCTCTCAGACCCGGTCGACCCTGACGGTCGACCGTCCCTGTGTCTGCCAAACGTGCACAATCTATGCACTTCGGTCGACCGGCCCGGTCGACCGACTTCATCCCAAGTCGACTAGGTCAGTTGACTAGTCGACTGGTTGAAGCCTGGAACAGAAATCTGGGTCAGAAAAATAGTTTAAAAATATTTTGAAAAATCTTTTAACACTTCTAAAAATCCACAAAACTTGTTTTAACATTTTATATTAAAACACAAACAAGTGATAAACATTTCAAGACATATATCAATCATATCAATTCATTTTTGAGTCTTGCAAATTTTATCAAAACCAACAGTTGTATTTTTATCAAACTTGATTTTTCAATACATGAATAAGATAGTCAAAATATGTTTGTATAGGAAGTGTAAGCATGTATGTATAAGTAGAATACATCTATTATACATATAAACCATTTAAACTTGTTTTGATCTACTATTCATGAAAACCAAAAACCAAACATAAAACGTGTGTGTTTGTACACTTGAGCATATCAACTATACTAAGCTTTACAAATGGATCTAAAACACACTAAACTATGGATACCTAAGTCTTCTTGACGATCTTCATCTTCAAGGCGACTCGATCCACAAACACCGTGATCCATGAGCTAGGCAAGGTATGATCTTGATGCTTTGGCCCTGGAATCACCATAAAACGCTTCTAAACACCTTTGTTGATGCTAATCACCAACTAATATCTTGCTAACGATCTGAAACTTAAAATCACAAGAATATTAGTAAACATAACTACATGAGTTAATCATCATCAAAACTAGGGTGGAAGGCCTTTGGGCCAACAATCTCCCCTTTTTGATGATGACAAAACTCATGGAGTTATATATGCATGGATTAAAGTTAAGCTTCAAAGAAGCTCCCCCTTAACTCATGCATAAACAAATAAACAAAAGATATGCAATGAATGTAATGAATGTACATAAACATGTATGCATCAACATGCATAAAACACATAAACATGTTCTAGAAGCTCTAGATACCAATTAAATTAATAAAACATTAACAAAAACACTAGATGCTCTAGATACCAATAAAACTTAATATATGCAAAAAACATAAGTATGCATATATAAACCAAAATCTTTCTCCCCCTTTTTGTCAATCATCAACAAAGGGGTAAACAATCAAAACAATAAAATGAGGGGTAAAAATCTTTCTCCCCCCTTTTTGTCTATCAAAACAATAAAAAGTAATGTTCTCCCCCTTTTTGTCTAAAAACAAAAATAAGGTCAACAAGGGGTGACAATCAATTAGGATATCAATTGAAAATATGTCAATGAAGCATCTTGATACCAATTGAAAATAAACAAAGGTCAATAATTGTTATATGCTATATACATTCATGAAGAGGAAGACGCTAAGTTAGCTTCCCTACACATATGCATTACATGAAAGAGGGATGTTAAGCCCTAATTCACATAACACACATTATGTAATGCATAAGAGGAGATGTGAAGCTCCCCCTACACACGCGTACCACATAAAGAAGAGATGTTAAGCTCCTCAATATAAGATACACTCATCATGAATCTATATGTAGAAGAGATGTTAAGCTCTCCTTGCATATAGTCAATATAAATCAAAACTTTTGTATTTTTCTTTAAATAAAAAATTTTTAGATACCAATTTAAACACAAGACATCTTGATATCAAAGATAGTATTTTTCTTTTTAAGCCAAATAAACAATTGAAATGACTATTTTCTATCATAAAGTAAGGGAGTGGAAATACAAGTACCAATTGAAATATGAAAAACAAATTTTCTCCCCCTTTATGAATACCAACAAAAACTATGCGTAGGCTTGTAATAAGATACCAATTGAAAACTAAATCAATTGAAATAAAGTTGAAGCTCAAGCTCTAGCATAAACAAAATTTGTGCTCAAGATATAGAAATATAATAGCACAAATAAAATAAGTATATGTGTATGAAATAGAATGAGTACCAATCACTAATAGATGATACCAATTGAAAATATACATACACAATAAACATATGAGTATACAAAAAGATCAAATAGATACCAATTGAAAGAGTTCAATGATACCAATTGACATAACAATAAGTTCAAGTGTATACATCATATTACTATACCTCCCAATCATGGTTCAAGTTTTAAATGATTTTCATTTTAAAGTATACATGAACATGATCTCCCATCCATCCTCCCATAAAGGGTAGGAGTTTTCAAAAAATAGATTTGAAAATAAGTTTTATTTGAAAAACTCTACCAAAATGAAGAATACCGTAACTAGTTAAATTGAAAATCTTTTAAACTAGTACGAAATCCTTCAAGCAAGGAATACAACAAAATAGTTTTTCATAAAACATGAAATCCACAAGATAATCAACACTCTAATTCAATTAGGCATAAATATGACTCATGAAAACAAAACATGAGCAAAATATAAATATGAGTGTATAAAAAAAAATGTGTAGATCATAATCATGAAAATTTTTCATTAAGCTCAATTATTCCTTAAACATGAAAACATGAAAATTAATAAAACTTATTTAATCTTCAAGATATATGTATGTCCTATACAAGTTAAAGTATACATACATATCCAAACACAACGAGTCCACAAAGATATATGCATGAAGGCACGTGGCTCAAAAGGATGTATATGTATAACAATAATTTGGATAAAATAGACACATACATGAAGTTAAATAAAAACACATGGAAACATGAAAAACTAAATTTTCATTAAAACAAATTTCATTTCAAGGTATATGTATGAATTGTCAACACGATAAGTATACATACATATCCCTAAACACAATTGAGTCCGTATATAGATTTGCATGAGAGGCAAATGACTCAAGGGTATACATGTATATCTTAAAGTTTGGCAATACAAACATATACATGAAGTGAAACACACAATCATAAAACAAATCCAAAAATAGGAATACAAGTTTAAAATGCATGAATCATCAAAACTAGACTATACTAATACATCTAATGGGAACAAATAAGCATTCAAGCACAAACATATATGGATTTATTTGTGGCCCACTATATGCACAAGTATAAATCCTAGTCTTAATGAAAACTAACATTTAAACATGTAATCAACTCATGAAGCATAAAACGGGATAAAAATCATCATGAAAAAGCTAAACATGATTATTATGAATATCCACATGTTATTAGAACTATGATATACGCAATAGCAACCAAATAGAGAGAACACAAATGAATTTATCCATATTAAACATTGGTGTCTCAAAATAACTAAACATGTATATCACAAGTCTAATAAGCATGGCATTTTCATACTAATCACTAAACAATGAAACATGCTATGAAAGATAAACATGGAAAGCATGTAAACAATAAATAAGGAGTTAGAGATTCGATACCAAAACCAATGAGGGCACCGCTCTAGTTCTCCAAATCAAGGTGGTCTTCCCACCAAACTTCCCTTGAAAGTGATGCATCCATATGGTTTCCATGAAGCTCGGAACGCATCCACTCCAAGGTGCCGCTACTCTCACGTCATGTGAGAGCCCACACCTACATCAAATAAAGGAGGGGTGGTCTTTGGTACCCACATCTTATTGGGTCCATGGGGGTTAGTCCCTTCTCTAACCCAAACAAACTTCTTTGCTAAATTATCAACATGTATTCTATCATAGCAAAATTTAGCAAGGTGGCCCATACGTCCACAATGTGTACAAGTGTACACATTAGCATACTTGTGATGGGTGTGTCCGTGTGGAGCATGTGTATGCCGTGGAGGGTGTGCATGCATAAAGGATGGAACTTGTTTCTTTCGAACCAAGGTTTCCAAACGTGAGTGGTTCATGGCACATTGGCTCATAGTGGAGCCCAAACAATCAACCTTCTTCTTAAGCAAACAAATATCATCATTAATCTTAGAAGAAGATGTGCATGCAAGGGGTGATCTAGGTGAAGCTACCCTAGCATGGCAAACATGAGCATCAATCTTATTTTGTAAAACAACATTTTTCTTTAAACACACATCTAAATCATTTGAAATAGAAATAATTTTATTTTTCAAAGCAACATTCTCCTTTACGACAAAATCAACTTTTGAAGACAAATTTTCATTTTTCTTCAAAATAACATGGCAATCTTTTTTAGAATTTAAAAACTCATTTTCTTTAAGTGCAAGTTCTAATTGAGATCTTAATGAATCCCTTTCATTATAGACCTCAACCTTCTCTTGCAAAACATTGTTAAGTTTAGAAGACAATTTTTCATTTTCTTTATTTAAAGCAAAAGTCTTCTTTTTCAACACATCATATTTTTCTATTAATTTTTCACAAACAATTGATAGTTCTTCATTTAAAGCATGGGGATCAACAAAATCATTTGAAGAACTAGCACAATCATTACTATCTAGTTGAGTTTCCGATTGTACCTCAAGGGAGTCATTCCTTAGACCATTAAGCATTGAGAGTCGGATTCTCCACTAGACTCCTCTTCTTGTTGGATAGGCGTTTGAAGCTTGGAGGTGGTGGTTGTCAACAAATTCCACACTGCAAAGGCGGAATCAATGTTAGAAACACGCATAAGATATTCTTTGGATAATGTGCTTCTAATGGCCTCAAGGGCTTGTGCATTGGCCCCTATATGATTGCGATCTCCAAGATAACATTTCTTGGTGGCCGCAAGAAAGACATGCAAACCTAGGGTCTTCAAATAGCTACTCATCATAACCTTCCAAATCTCAAGTCTAGAAATGTCAAACATAGGAGGGCTATCCATGAGGGCAAACTAAATGTGTGCAAACAAATAAATGCAAACAAGATTAGCAAACAAATGGATCTTACTCCTAGGATGTTAAGCCTAAGTATCAGGAGCACTAGCTCTGATACCAATTGAAAAAAAACACATAGAGAGGGGGGGGTGAATAGGTGTGAGTGCTAATCTAGGAACTAAATGCGCTAAATGCGGAAGCTAATGCAAATCTTGCACAAACTTAATTCAACACAACAAGTGTAGTCGAATTCCCTGTGAAGGGCTCTGGACTAACTCCTCTTGATTCCCCTTGAATGGGTTGAGGTGCTATGTGAAGCTCTTATTGGTTAAGTATAAGATAGGCATACACACAAGCAAGCCAAGCAAATAAGGATGAATAGCAATATGAATATATGCAAGGCAACACAAGTAAATAGATATGTATGATATGAATGATGCTATGCACAATATAAAGAGAGAGAAGAGAGACAAGCGGATCAAACGCTAACAACAAGATATGTTTCGAGGTTTGAGCACCTTGCTCTACATCCCCGCCTACACCATCGTGTAGGATTTCCAATCCACTATAACGTCCACCGAGGACTCCCACCGAGGGAACCTTCACCGAGAAGGATTTTTACAACAAGGGAGTACCGAACTCCTCTCACAAACAACAACCTCACAATCGAGGGGTAGCCCGTAGCCAAACAACCACAACAAACACCTCTACCGAAGAGGGTTTACAAACCAAACTCCACCTCTCACTAGAGGGAGCAAACCAATCACCCGATCACCTCCACCAAAGAGGGATACAAAAAGAACAAGGGTGTACAACTAGTGGTTTCTTTCAACCACAAACAATCTCTCTTTCTTTTCTCTTTTTCCACTAAATAAAGATCCTAAATAGATTAGGATAGAAGATAGCTCAAGTGTGGAATCAAGGTGTTTTTGGAAACAAGCAACAAAGAAAAACTACTTAGAAATCTCTTGTAAATGATAGAAAATGAAAACCAATACAATCTCCCAAAAACCTAGTTCTCTTTGATTTTCCAAAACCCAAAACAATAAAGATGAAATCTTTTTAGCACAAAAACTATTTTGAAAACTTGTTTAAACACTAGAGAAACACTGAAAATTTTCTTCTTGAAAGTCTTGTCAAAACAGCCCAAGAGATGGGGTATTTATACCTCCATCAGAAAACTAGCCGTTAGGCTGAGCTGGCAGCCTGACAGGCGACCGGTCGATCGGAACGGTCGCTGCCAATGGTCTAAAATCCGACCGTTGGAGCCTCCGGTCGACCGTCCCGGTCGACCCAAACAAACAGAGAGCTCTGCTCTCAGACCCGGTCGACCCTGACGGTCGACCGTCCCTGTGTCTGCCAAACGTGCACAATCTTTGCACGTCGGTCGACCGGCCCGGTGACCGACTTCATCCCAAGTCGACTAGGTCAGTTGACTAGTCGACTGGTTGAAGCCTGGAACAGAAATCTAGGTCAGAAAAACAGTTTAAAAATATTTGAAAAATCTTTTAACACTTCTAAAAATCCACAAAACTTGTTTTAACATTTTATATTAAAACACAAACAAGTGATAAAAATTTCAAGACATATATCAATCATATCAATTCATTTTTGAGTCTTGCAAATTTTATCAAAACCAACACTTGTATTTTTATCAAACTTGATTTTTCAATACATGAATAAGATAGTCAAAATAAGTTTGTATATGAAGTGTAAACATCTATGTATAACTAGAATACATCTATTATACATATAAACCATTTAAACTTGTTTTGATCTACTATTCATGAAAACCAAAAACCAAACATAAAACGTGTGTGTTTGTGCACTTGAGCATATCAACTATACTAAGCTTTACAAATGGATCTAAAACACACTAAACTATGGATACTTAAGTCTTCTTGACGATCTTCATCTTCAAGGCGACTCGATCCACAAACACCGTGATCCATGAGCTAGGCAAGGTATGATCTTGATGCTTTGGCCCTGGAATCACCATGAAAAGCTTCTAAACACCTTTGTTGAAGCTAATCACCAATTAATATCTTGCTAATGATCTGAAACTTAAAATCACAAGAATATTAGTAAACATAACTACATGAGTTAATCATCATCAAAACTAGGGTGGAAGGCCTTTGGGCCAACACAAGGATCTAGGGCACTAGAAAGTTGATTGCCTGGAGGCCAAAGGTAAAAGGTGGAGTTAAACACCGAGGCGAATCTCGCACAGGCGAATGGATCGGATGAAGACTCATCGGTATTCTCTCTCTGTTACTACTCCTACTGTTTGTAACTTAGATAATGCTGAGTGGATCTTAGATACCGGAGCCACCTATCATATGTGCCCGAACAGGGTCTGGTTTTCTAGTTTTGAGAAGCTAGATGGATGTTACACGGTCATGGGTGATGATCATCCGTGTAATATATAAGGGATGGGTACAGTCCGTATCAAGATGAAAGATGGGATAGTACGAGAATTGAAGGAGGTGAGGTATGTACCTCAACTCAAAAGAAATTTTATCTCTCTTGGTGCTTTGGAAGCATTGGGCCTTGTGGTATCTATACGAGATGGTGTTCTCAAGATGACCAAAGGCTCAATGGTGGTTATGAAGGGCGTCCGCTGGGAAAATCTCTACTACTTGAAGGGTAGTACAGTTACAGGTCAGGTGGAGACTTCTAGTTCTTCAGATGATGGTTGCATAAAGATCTGACAGGTAAAGGTCGGACATGGAGGTGAAAAGTCTTTGCAAGCTCCTACAAAGAAGGGATCATTGGAAGGTGCTGCTACCTGCAACTTGGAGGGTGAACACAGCGTTCTGGACAAGAAGAAGGTAAAATTCAGCACTAGTACTCACTGCTCAGAAGGTCTTCTTGATTGTGTTCACGTAAGCGTTTGGGGACCTGCTAAGACTGCATCGCTTGGAGGTCACATGTACTTTGTCTCTTTTATTGATAGTTTATCTAGGCATTGTTGGATATATCCCTTGAGACAAAGGTGTGAAGCTCTAGATATGTCGGTGAAGTGGAAAGGAAGAATGGATAAGCAGACAGGTAGGAAGATCAAGGAGCTACGATTGGTAATATTGAAAGAGAAATGAACCAATTCCTACGATTTGATCAGAACACTGGTATTGGTACTCACTTCACAAAAGGTATAAATGGGTTGGCTAAGGAAGTAAACCGTTCCTTACTGGAGAAGGTTCGGTGATTGTTGTCTAATGCAAGATTAGACAAATCGTTTTAGGCTGAGGCGATTGTGTATGCTAGCCATCTCATAAATGGATCGATTACGATAGGAGGTAAAATTCTATTGAAAATTTGGTCTGCGAAAGCTGCTCAAGATCATGGTTTGCTGCGGGAATTTGGAAGTCCGACCTACTTCAGTGCCAAAGATGTCAAGGTGAATCCGCGAGCAAAGAAGTTTGTGTTTTTGGGTGTCAAGTGAAATATGAAAGGTTACAGGTTATGGGACCCCGAAAATAAGAAGATCGTGTTGACTAGGCATGTCACGTTTGATGAGACTTCAGTGTTGAAGTCCACCATCTTTCAGCAGGTGGAGAGGACAGAGATCAAGGAAGTATTGCATTGGGTGGAGGTTGATGCTACTCTACCATCTCCAATTGGTTCGGTATCAGTGAAGACTCCACCGGATGTGACACCGGTGGAGATCATATAGCTAAGGTTGATACTGAACAGGTTGAAGACATTGATGAAAATGTCGAGTTGTTTGCAGCTATTGGAACCAAGGTAGAACCACACTCTGATAAATTGGAGTTCGTTGGAGATCGGCTCAGATTCAAAAAATCTTCACCGAGGTGGAGAATTATAGGGAGAGAGGAGATAGAGGAGTAGAGAAAGTTAGCATAGAGATCGAAAATCAAAAGAGCGAGAAACGGAGCATTGAGCAGGCCAGATTGTGCTCCCGGTCGGCCGCCCGGTCGACCGGTGGAGGAGGCCGGTCGCCGCCCGGTCGACCGGTGGAGGAGGCCGGTCGATCGGCGTGCACAAGGTTAGCCCGGTCGACTGACTGACAGGCCTTAGTTCTCGTTGGGCCCGGTCGACTGGCGCAGTCGACCGTGGCATGGGTCGGTCGACCAGCCGGTCGACCGACAGACGCATTTTCTGCTGCATTTTGGGATTCAGATTCCTTTTCTGGATGGGATCGAATACAATCTGGGTTTCCTTAAATCCAGGGACTGTCTGGCTATAAATAAGCGCTAGAGCCCTCATGTATTGTATCCCTACGAATCTCCTGAAAAATTCCCTCTGTATTAGCTTGAATTGATTGTTGAATCAATAAAATCTCTCTCTCCCTTGCCCGAGGACGTAAGCACGTTGCTGAACCTCGTTAAATACTGTGTTGATTGCTTTTCTCTATTGTTTCTCTATTTTTGTCATGTTGGTTACATCTCCGGCAGCATCAAGTCTTCGCCTGGTTGGTGGATTCCTTAGAGGGGTTGTTGTTCCCTACGCACAACACATGTCAGTACAATTGAGTTTGAATGGAACACGGGCTTTCTGCATACCCCCGTAACAATTTCATAATTTATTTTGTTAAACTCTTTTTAATGAAAAGCGAAACAACATTTTCTGATTCGTGCTACATGAATTTATTTCAATTTTGGTTCCTAGCACCCTCTCAGCATATTCAAGTACGAGTTTTTCGAGAGATACACATGAGGGCTCTACCCCTTTATTTATAGCCAAAGAGTCTCACGGTTTTGAAAATCACAATTGGATTCAACTCTTTTTCAGAAACAAAGTTCGAATCTCAACAAGAGAAGCAGATTCGCCGGTCGGTCGACAAATTCCTTCCTTCGATCGACCGATTTTTCGACCGACTCTAACAGAAAGTTGGCCATGCCAGTCGGTCGACCGCTCTCCTTGCTATGGTCGACCAGGCGGCCGACGGAGCTGCTCATGTGCACGTTGTGCACGCCGATCGACTGGGCGGTCGGCCGACCACTGTTCTGCCTGCATTTGGACAGCCTTCTCACTCTTTTTATATTCCGATCTTTGCACTATTTCTGCCGATTAAGTTAAAAACTCTTCCATCAAGTTTCTATCTCCTCTCTCCCTACAATTCTCCACCTCGGTGAAGATTTTTCAAGTCTGAGCTGAACTCAAATGAACACCTAGCGAAATCGACACACGATCTCGGCTGAGCATCCGGACGAACGACACACGATCTCGACTTGGCTGAATGGACTAACCGGTTCCAAATGAATTTCCAACACACTTACAATTGATTTCAATTGATCACACCAGATTCAAATTGAGTTTGTTGTTCCCTCAAATAACTCTCTCCAAACTCCAATATCAATTGTAAAGATTCTAAATTTTAGCTCAGCCATCCAAACGAAATGCACCATATATGTCTTCCCAACACTCCACCGAAAAGAATCAACACCATAAGAGCCGACCAACGAAGTGTCTACAACTCAGCAACTGAATGGAATACCATTTCAAATGACCTCAAGAAGAAACCCAACAAGAGCCAACACTGACTCCAACTGACTGGCACTCCAGTCTAAATATTTTCAAGATGATCCAACCAAATATGAGTAAAGCACACAAAATTTCAATATCAGCTCAATAAACTGGATGCATACCCCTTTTATGCAAGCTCAACTATCTTCTCACTGGAAGATCAAATGTTCATCGAGATCAGAAGACTTCACCTCTATGTGAAGTCCAAATTAGCATCTGCTGCTAATTTTGAGAACCCAAATACACCAAATAGCTTCAAACAAGTTACATCACTAAATGGCTGCGCTTATGTGGCTGTCTATGTATCTTGCCCAAGGGATCAAGTCATCTGTTGTTCATTTTACGAGCTCTACCGAGCTCAGGCAACTGTGACTAAATCTTTAGCAGCGAACTGAACTGGCTGAGTCATATGAACCTCCTTACCAAACCGTTATGGAGAACAACAACCTTCAATTTGAGCTTGTCATGCTCACCAACTTGAGATTCATGTTTCTTCACCCACTTCCGTGATTTTATCTTGGTTATAATAGCTGCAAATAATTTGACATTCTCATCAATGTCTTCAACTTGTTCAGATCAAAACTGGCTACATGATCTCCACCGAGTGAAGTCTTTACTGATACCGAACCAATTGGAGGTGGAGTAGCATTAATCTCCACCCGCTGTGATACATCTTTGGTCTTCGTCCTCTCACCAGCATGGAGACGGTAGACTTCAACAATGAAGTCTCATCAAATTTTACATGCTTACTCAGCACAATCTTTTTGTTTTCGGGGTCCCATAACTTGTAGCCTTTCATATTCTTTTTGACGCCCAAAAAACATAAACTTTTTTGCTCGCGGATTTATCTTACTAACTTTGGCACTAAAGTAGGTCGGACTTTCAAATACCCACAGCAAATCATAATCTTGAGCAGCTCCACCTGACCAAATATTCAACAGAGTTTTGCCTCCTATCGCAGTCAATGACAGTCCATTTATGAGATGACTAGTATATACAATCGCCTCAGCCTAAAACGATTTGTCTAATCGTGTATTATACAACAAACACCGAGCCTTCTCTAGCAAGGAACAGTTAATTTTTTTACCCAACCCATGTATTCCATTTGTGAAGTGAGTATCAATTCCATTGTTCTGGCCAAATTGTAGGAATTGATTTTTGTATCTTTCAACATTACCAATTTGGAACTCCTTAATCTTCCTACCAGTCTGCTTCTCTATCATATCTTTTCACTTCACCAACATACCTAGGACTTCAAATATGTCTCATGGGATATATCCAACAATGCCTAGATAAATTATCAATAAAAGAGACAAAGTACCGATGACCTCCAAGTGATGTAGTCTTTGCAGGTCCCCAAATACTTACGTGAACACAATTAGAAGACCTTCCGAGTGGTGAGCAGTGGTGTCAAATTTCACCTTTGTCTTCTATTCCAGAACGCCGTGTCCACCCAATTCCACGTTGCAGGTAGGTGTACCTTCCAATAATCCCTTCTTTGTTGGGGCTTGCAAAGACTTTTCTCCTGTATGCCGAGCTTCATATACCATACCTGAGTGCAATCACCATCTGAAAAAATAGAAGTCGTCACTCACCCTATAACCGTACTACCCATCAAGTAATATAGGTTATTGCATCGGACGCCCTTCATCACCACCATTGAGCCTCTAGGTATCTTGAGAATACCATCTCTAACAGATACTGCATGACTCAATGCTTCCAAGGCACCAATAGAGATAAGATTCTTTTTCACTTGAGGTATATACCTCACTTCCTTCAGTTTCTGTACCATCCCATCAAACATCTTGATCTAGACTTTACCTATTCCTTCCATGTTACAAGGGTAATCATCACCCATGATAACAGAACATCCATCTAGCTTCTCAAAGCTAGAAAATCAATCCCTGTTTGGGCATATATGATAGGTAGCTCCAATATCTAACATCCACTCAGAGTCTCCTGAATAGCCAACAATAGTAGTAATAACGGAGAATGAGAATACCGATGAGTCTGAATCTGATCCATCTGCTTGTGAAGTATTGGCTTGAGTACTGACCACTTGTGCAAGAATTGTCTCGGTCTTTGACTTCTTCTTCTTCTTACTCTTATTCTTGATTCTTAGACAATCAACCTCCAGTGTGATGGGGAGATTCTGTCTCCTTGTTTTAAAATACCGCAAGTGCACGGTTGTTCGATGTAACACTTGAGGGTCAGTCCACAGGGACAAGTGGTTCTTACGGTTTCAGCACTTCTAAGCGAATTGGTAAAAAGTTTGTGGATTTGTGGGTTATTTGAACTACTTATAATAAAAGAAAAGCCAAGCACCTGGGGTCGAATCCTCTAAATTAGCATCAAGTGGTCAATCTCGGTCTCCACACTGGTATGTTGTTACTCATCAAATCTCTACTTCTAACAGGTAAGTAAGTCTGAATACTAAATCTAAGCACAGGGTATTATCCAGTTACATGATCCATCAAAGGTAAATTAATAAATTAAACAAATAACATAAAGGCAACAAAACCCTATGCATGAACCATTAACGCCCAATACATATCCTGTCAAATACCCAGTGGTTCTAGAAATTAATCTCCTAAAAGTGGTAGGTCAATTGGTGAGTGTACAGACCTAGGTAGGGGATCTAACGGTCCACAAGAATTTAGTCTAGATTCATCTACCCTAGGCACTTACAAAGCGTTTAGCTACTCATGCTAAAATTCCAAATACAAAAATATTCTAAATAATAAGTACACATTAATAAATAATCTAACAAATTGCAATTAATAATTAACTGAAATTGAATACACAAAATTGCAATTAATAAAAACCAAAACAAAAACAAAAAAAATCAAAATCCAAACAAACTTACCCTGCATGCACCTGCAGGCTTTGCTCCTATTGTGGACAGCCGCCTTAATAATGATGAAGCAAAAGGGCGAAAAAAAAAATTTTAATATGAAGAAGTCGACAAAAGAGAGCATGCGGCCATAACACATGGCCAAAAGGAAAAAATCCTCCTAATAATTAAAACCCCAAAAAAAAAAACCTAAAAACACTAAAACCTCCCCCGCAGCCCTTCCAATATCTCCTTTATATAATATAGAAGTTTTACAAACAGGCTCTTTGAAATACATCTATTACATAATAATTCATTTTCAATTCAGGCAGATTTTTTTAACTGATCAATACAGGCCGTCAAAAGGAGGAATCAGTAAAAAGCTATTAACATGAAAGTAGACATTCGAATTCTCTTTCCGTAGACACCTGAATAACCTTTTTTGAAATTTTGTAACAAAAGTTATGGCCAAAATACCGTAACATGCGCGGAAAGCATCCTCTAATCTTTTACAAATTGCATGATTTAATTACTAAAAGTATCCGGATTCCTCTTTTTTTTTCTTTACCTGTTCCCTGTAAAATATAATCAAATATACCCGAGTAGCATTATTTATATACAAATAATAGATAATTAGGAGCATAAAAATGATGTAAAATTGTGCTGATCAAATACCCCTGTTGGCCCAAAGGCCATTAGCCTGACATTTTGATGATAACAAACCATATTTAGTTATGTTTTTAACAAGTTTGTTTAAATAAGTTTCAGGTAAAAATCATAGGGAAATTGACGACTCCAACACAAGACTCACACTTTTGGACGCCGCAAAGATTTGGATCCCCGAGCCCAGCACAATAGAAGCGGTCCAGGATCAATCAAGAATGAAGACTTTCAAGATTTGTATTTTTCTTTTTAGTTAGAATTTTTAGTTGATTTTGTCAAAACCTAGATGATAAAGGTAGATTACTCTGGGATTGTCACACACACACTTTTGGTATTGCTTCATGCCTTCAAACAAATTTTTTATTCAAAATTTCTAACCTAGTTTTTGGAAAAACAAGTTTGGAAACATCATGTTTAGAAAAACGAGTTTTTGGGAAAAACCGGTTTTCATATAGAAAAAGGATTTCTATCAAAATTAAGTTCAAACATTTTTAGTGTTGATCTATGATCACACTCTGGTATTTATAAGTCTAGAACTTCATTTTGTATATTCTCAAATCCAAAGAATTTAACCAAAAATTTCTTCTTTAAAATAGCCTGGGAAAAACAGTTTTGGCCTAGTCCGGTCGACCGGGTCGGTCGACCGACATGCACACTGTGCATGTCCGGATTTCGGTTGACCGAGACGGTCGACCGGAGCAATTACCTGCTCTCTGTCTTTCCCCGGTCGACCGGACCGGTCGACCGACAGAGAGACTTACTCTCTGGTTGGGACTGCGGTCGACCGTCCCAGTCGACCGGCTTCTCAATGGTCGGAAATCCGACCGTTGACGGTTGACCGACCCGGTCGACCGGCTTCAGTCAGAAGTTCTGACAGACTCCAACAGCTATATTTTTCTGAACAGATTTTTGTTGGGATTCTCCCCAATGACTCTTTTGAGCTTTGTAGGTCAGTTTTCATCCCCTATAAATAGTGGGAAACTTCTACAAACATTAATAACAAGATTTACAAGCAAAAATCAAAGTTTTCAAAAGCTTAGCCTTTAGCAAAAGATTTTCAATTGAGCCAAAATTTCCACCCCTTTTCTTGAAGCAATCCTCTACTTCTCTCTAGTCTTTGTGCACTACACAATCCCAAGTATCATCTCATCATCTTGATTGTAGGGTTGTGCAAGTGAGCCTTTTTGTGTGGTCAAGTGTTGATCACCTCTTTCTTCATTGTGAGAAGTTGTAGAGGCATCGGCCTCAAGCGAGCAAGTGTTGCTCCAAGTTGGTGTTGAGGCACCGCGAGAGATAAGACAAGTGTGTCCTTGTATTGACGATCCAGTGGGATCACCAATAGTGAAAATCCTTCGTGTGTCGAAGGCGGGGACGTAGAGCGTGGCTCGAACCTCGGAAAAACCTTCGTGTTTGTGATTGTCCACTTTTCTCTAAACTCTATCTCTCTTTTACTTGTTCCATTAATTGCCTATTTACTTGCTAGTTCTTTTAATTGTTCATTAGTTTTTAAATCCGCAATATTTGACCATTAGTATAGCCATCACCTATTCACCCCCCCTCTAGGTGATTTCAATTGGTATCAGAGCCTAACCCTTGCATTTGGTTTAACCATCTTAGGGAGATCCTCATATTTGGCTATATCTATTTGTTGCATTTCTATTTGTTGTGCATTTCACTTATATTCATGGAATCTGTTGATTTTTCTAGCATCAAGTCCCCACCTAAATTTGATGGTTTGAACTTCCCTATTTGGAAGGTCAAAATGAACCTCTTTCTAAAATCCCTAGGAGTTAGAGTTGCTAGGGCCATCACCAAAGATTTCATTGAATCTCTCACCGATGAGAGAACATGGTCCGAAGATACCACTAAGGACTATGAGGCCAATGCTAGAGCCCAATATGCATTAACCCAAGCTTTAAATGAAGATGACCTCTCACGCATCATTAATTGTAAATCGGCATTTGAAGTTTGGAATGTTCTTATTGTGACTCATGAGGGAACGTCTCAAGTCAAGAGATCCAAAATTTACTTGCTTCGTTCTCAATATGAGAATTTTTATATACTTGAAAATGAATGCATTGATGACATGCTCACCCGTTTCACCAAGATAACTAATGCTCTATCTTCTTTAGATGACACGATTGATAATGACCAAAAGATCTGGAAGGTCATTCGAGCTCTTCCCAAATCTTGGGAAGTGAAGGCAACCACCCTCAAGGAGCTCAACGATAGGGAGGAGATAGACTTCTCCGGCTTCATCGGCAATCTCAAAACCCATGAGATGGAGATAAAGGTTAGAGAAGAAAGGGAGGCACCAAAGAAGAAAGCCCTTGCTTTCAAAGCCATTCCATCCACCCTTGATGAGAAGATTCATCGGAGGACTACGATGAAGACTTTGCCATGCTCATAAGGAAGGTGGGCAAAATGTTCTACAAGAAGGGAGACAAAGCAACTTCCGAAGAGGGAAACCTCAAGGAAGATATGAAAGAAAGAGAGAAGAACCGGGTCCTTACTTCCATTGCAAGAAGACGGGACACCTTATCGCCGATTGCCCCGCTCTACAAGCCACTACCTCCAAGAACGGGCAAAAGAAGAAAAAGGCGATGGTGGCTACATGGGATGACTCGGAGTCGGAATCCGAAGAGGAGATCGACACCGCCAACATATGCTTCATGGCACATGGCGAGGATGCTACCAAGGTATGCCTTGAAAACTCTTTAGATGAGGATGAATTAACTAAGGATGAGCTTGCACAATTTTTTGAAGAATTACAACATAGGTATGAAATTTCCCAAGCTCAAAATAAGAATTGAAAAAGGAAAACGATTCTTTAAAAAGTAAATTTGAACATGTTTTACAAGAGAAAAATTATTTAGCAAATTCTTTTGAAAAGATGAAAAAGAATTTTGAAAAATATAAAATATCTTGTAAAGGAAAAAGCCCTATTTTATCTTGCAACAAAAATGAATTTTTAGAGATCCAAAAGCGAGTTGAAGTTTTGGATAATACTTTAAAGAAATGTGCTTTTGACATGAACAAATTTGCATCTAGGTTTCCTAAAGGAATACCCCAAGGGAAACACACTCATCATCATCATACTTCAAAGCACACAAGCATGCACACACACACAAACATGCATTTATGTATGGTAGTGGTAGAATTTACACTTGCACTCATTGTGGCCGCAAAGACCATTTGGAAAAATTTTGTTATGCTAAGCTAAACATAATAAATAAAAATATTTGGGTTCGACAAGATACTAACCCTATAGGACCCAAAAAGATTTGGGTACCAAAAGACACACCAAAAATAATTGATGCAGGTGGGTCGTCCTCTTCCAAGACTTAGGGGGAGATGGTGCCCGGGTTGTGGATGCATCAATGCTCAACGAACATATCGTCGCTTTGCATCACTATCATAGAGGCACCCATTTTTTGAGAATGCCTTTGGTTTGGTAATTTCTCCACATAAAAGTTTTTCTTTTATATATATGCATAGGATTGCTAGTTTACTTTTATGTTATTATGATATGTGTTAGTGTAAACTTGCATTTCTACTTTGTTAGTACCTATGCCATGATTAAGTATATAGTCATGTTTATATGCCATATGATGTTTGTCCACATGCCTAGATTTTGTTGTATATGGATTTTGTCAAAACAATAATAAAGATTTATTTAAAAACATTTTAAAGCAAATAAATAGAGATGGCAATTGCGCGCCTCAACTCATATCCAGAGGAATCTCGAGGAGAAGTTCAGAACCCTTAACGGGGTATTCGGCTTCAACATCTCTAATTCATTGCTTTATTTAATAATAAATAAAAAAGAATATAATTTTAGTTGATTTTCATAACTAGTATGATTTAAAGTATTTTAACATCTTTTTGATAGATATACATGTTTTCTGTAATGACTATTTAAAATAAATTATTTTTTTTGGCTGGTTTGCTCACTGTTCTGTTCTGGGCAAGACCGGTCGACCGACCCGGTCGACCGATCTGGCCTGGCATAGGCACGCTTGCTCTCGGGTTTTGGCCGGTCGACCGGCCCGATCGACCGGGCGACAGGGACCCAGTTTTTTTCACCCGATCTATTTAAAGCCCTAACTCCACTCTCTCCTCTTTCATCCGCCGTTTCATCTCTTTTCTCACCTCCTCTATAACCCTAACTCCCCTAACTCCTTTCTAACCCTCTCAAACTCCATCAAACCTCAAATCCCTCCAAATGTTTCTCAGATCTACGCTTTCAGGCCTGGATCTTCGCTTTTTCAGAAGATTTGTCAGATTTTCTCCATATTTTCCCTCAAAATTTCAAGGTAAAATTCTCTTCTCTAGATCTTGCAATTTTCTTTGCTTTTCCTTCAATTCTATTCCTTAGATCTAGCCTATTTCATCACCATGTCAAAGAGGACTTGGTCTGAAAAGGGAAAATCAGCCCAAACCTCCTCTCATTCACCCCTCTTTGTTTCATCTCAAGCCGAGTATAGATATATTGTTCTTTCTGCTAAGAATATTAGTTCTGGGCGATGTGTGATAATTAACGACTTTGAACATCTCAATTTAGCACACATTTTACAAGCTAACTCTCTTGGAAATTTTCTTACTATTAGGGAGCCTGTTTATCCCTCACTTGTTTCATATTTCTATACAAATCTCTCTTTTGAATCCAATAGGATTAGGTCTAGAGTTCTTGGGAAAGATATAGACATCTCTCTTCAGGAATTTGCCCATCTCCTTCACCTCCCCTGTGGGGGTTTAGATATTTACAATCTAGACCTACATGATTTTACATATCCGGATGGTGAGTCTGCCCTCACCGCTTCCACTCTGCTTTACGGGGATGATAACCCCGGTCTGGTTCGGAATGAGAAAGTTAGAAGATATACCCTTATAGCTCAGGTCCTAGCTAAGATTATTTTTTATAATCTCCTGCCTAAATCAGGAGAGTATAGCCATGCAAGGGGATCTGTTCCTTTGATTATCTACTGCCTTCTGCGAGGCATTAGAATAAATATCCCCAAGCTTATCATCTCCTTTATGACTTCTGACCATATCCTTGTCCCTACTCGGCACTTGCCATTTGGAATGGTCATCACTCATTTGTTGAAGCAACTCCATTTTGATCTATCTTCTAAAAGGTCTAGTGAACCTTCTGTTGACATCAACAGCACCCTTCTTAAGAGGATGCGTGTTGGGGTACGTCATCCTGCTCCCCAGCAGCAGCCTATTCCTCCAGCTGTTCATGTCCCAGGCTCTTCTTCTGCTTCTGGCTCTTCAGCTCCATCCGATCTATACTCTATTTTATCCTCTGAGATGCGGGAGCACCCGCTCAGTTATCCTCTGAGATGCAGGAGCTCCGTGCACAGTTATCCTCTGAGATGCAGGAGCATCGCGCACAGATTTTTGCTGAGATGGTGGCACATCGTCAGCAACTTTCTGAGGAGATGATTGCGCACTACCAGGGCCTGCGAAATGACATGGGCTATATATGTGATTCCATCCATTACTTGGAGTCACATTTTGGCGCATTCTTTCTGAGGCATGAGGTGTGGGCTCCTGATCCCACAGCGCATGCTCGGCCACTTCCTCCTACCGGACCTCCATTTCCGGCCAGGACTCCTGCTTCTCCAGCACCTCAGCCAGCTACAGCAGCGATTGATTCTGATGAGGAGACTTCTGATGAGGACGGTTCTGAGGATGGTTCTGAGGAGGATGGTTCAGATGAGGACGGCTCTGATTCGGATGAGGAGTGATTCCCCCCCTTTTGATGATGTCAAAAAGGGGAAGAGACATTTGAGAGACTTTTGGGCTATTATGTGTTTTTATTTTTTGGATTGTTTTTTCATTTTAGATGTATTTTGTGTTTTGAGGACATGTGTATTTTGTGTTCTGTGGTGTTCTGTGGACATATGTTTTTGAGGTTGGCATGAACCTCTCACTTGTATGAACATGTGTTTCTCTTTATTATGGCAGTTTTATTTTCTATCTCCATGGCGTATGTGATTGGTTGTATTTGTGTCCATTATATCTATGCTGTTATTTGATCCAATCACCTATTTTGGAGGTTGGTGGTATTGGATGGATGGAGGTAACTATGTATGCATACACCTATAAATTTTGTATTTTTGGTATGCATGGATGGTTAGCATGTGTATCATTTCTTTATCCTATATGCCTAGATTATGCATATGTATCTCTTATCATGATCATTTTTATATGCATGAGTTAAGGGGGAGCTTCACTTGAAGTCTCCACCCAAATATCTGTGATAACTCTTTATGTTTTGTCATCATCAAAAGGGGGAGATTGTTGGCCCAAAGGCCATTAGCCCGACATTTTGATGATAACAAACCATATTTAGTTATGTTTTTAACAAGTTTGTTAAATAAGTTTCAGGTAAAAATCATAGGGAAATTGACGGCTCCAACACAAGACTCACACTTTTGGACGCCGCAAAGATTTGGATTCCCGAGCCCAGCACAATAGAAGCGGTCCAGGATCAATCAAGAATGAAGACATTCAAGATTTGTATTTTTCTTTTTAGTTAGAATTTTTAGTTGATTTTGTCAAAACCTAGATGATAAAGGTAGATTACTCTGGGATTATCACACACACACTTTAGTATTGCTTCATGCCTTCAAACAAATTTTTTATTCAAATTTCTAACCTAGTTTTTGGAAAAACAAGTTTGGAAACATCATGTTTAGAAAAACGAGTTTTGTGAAAAACCGGTTTTCATATAGAAAAAGGATTTCTATCAAAATTAAGTTCAACATTTTTAGTGTTGATCTATGATCACACTCTGGTATTTATAAGTCTAGAACTTCATTTTGTATATTCCCAAATCCAAAGAATTTAACCAAAAATTTCCTTCTTTAAAATAGCCTGGGAAAAATAGTTTTGGCCTAGTCCGGTCGACCGGTCGGTCGACCGACATGCACACTGTGCATGTCCGGATTTCGGTCGACCGAGACGGTCGACCGGGAGCAATTACCTGCTCTCTGTTTTTCCCTGGTCGACCGGACCGGTCGACCAACAGAGAGACTTACTCTCTGGTTGGGACTGCGGTCGACCGTCCCGGTCGACCGGCTTCTCAACTGTCGGAATCCGACCGTTGACGGTCGACCGACCTGGTCGACCGGCTTCAGTCAGAAGTTCTGACAGACTCCAACAGCTATATTTTTTCTGAACAGATTTTTGTTGGGATTCTCCCCAACGACTCTTTTGAGCTTTGTAGGTCAGTTTTCAACCCCTATAAATAGTGGGAGACTTCTACAAACATTAATAACAAGATTTACAAGCAAAAATCAAAGTTTTCAAAAGCTTGGCCTTTAGCAAAAGATTTTCAATTGAGCCAAAATTTTCACCCCTTTTCTTGAAGCAATCCTCTACTTCTCTCTAGTCTTTGTGCACTACACAATCCCAAAGTATCTTCTCATCATCTTGGTTGTAGGGTTGTGCAAGTGAGCCTTTTTGGTGTGGTCAAGTGTTGATCACCTCTTTCTTCATTGTGAGAAGTTGTAGAGGCATCGGCCTCAAGCGAGCAAGTGTTGCTCCAAGTCGGTGTTGCGGCACCGTGAGAGATAGGACAAGTGTGTCCTTGTATTGACAATCCAGTGGGATCACCAATAGTGGAAATCCTTCGTGTGTCGAAGGCGGGGACGTAGAGCGTGGCTCGAACCTCAGAAAAACCTTCGTGTTTGCGATTGTCCACTTTTCTCTAACTCTATCTCTCTTTTACTTGTTCCATTAATTGCCTATTTACTTGCTAGTTCTTTTAATTGTTGATTAGTTTTTAAATCCACAATATTTGACCGTTAGTATAGCCATCACCTATTCACTCCCCCCTCTAGGTGATTTCAACCCCCACACCTATCTTTTGCTAGTCCTCGAGCAAATTAATAAAAGAAAAACTAAAAACAATCAAATAGAAAAATTATCCTATCTCACTTTCGTAGGAATCATGGTTGCACTTAGCATGTGCAACAAGCCGTTAAACCCCTAAGTTTTCCCTAGAGGACGAGTTTTGTCTCGTGAGGGTTTTCAGTGGATTACACCCAAAAATCCATAAAAGAATGAGATTATGGAATAAACAAAAGTAAAATAAGGATAACTGAAAATCAAGAAAAGAATTTTTTTTACTAGCTAACAAGATCATCAATTTCTATGAGTTTCATTTTCAAGTAAAACCTTCTTTTCCCCTTTTTTAAAGACTTTTTAACTATCTTTCGCATAGATTCTGAGGCTTCCTAAAGCCAAGACACCCAGCTGATTGATAATCAAAATTATAATATTTTATTGTGTCTTGTCCTATTAGGCTTTCTCAATTACCCATGTACCAAGTTTTGGGCCAATGCTCCCAAACCAGATGGTCTTAGGGAAATAAGTGCAAAGACACTCCTACGGACTTAATTACTCAAGCAACTGAGGCCACAAGACAAGACTTATTAATATCTATTTTACTATATAATAAATCACTTCTTCTTTTTTTTAGTTGTAATCAATATCCTAAGCCTATGAACTAATAGTGTAAGTGTTATTGGGTACATAATCACTTAGACAAAGTTTAGATGATATGTCCGTTTTAGATTCTAATCTTTATTTTAAGATTTTATGATCCTTTCATCTTGATCTTACCTTTGAAATCCACTCAATGGATACTAAATCACTCACATATTAGCTAATCATTTGCAGAAAATTTTCAAATTTTTCAATTTTTTTTAATTTTTTAATAAGACTCCTAAAATAAAGATAAAGATAAAGAAAGAAAAATAAATAAAGCAAAAACCCTAAAACTAAAACAAAACCAAAAAGACTCCTAAACAATAGAAATTTGTGAATCTCCCCCCCACACAGAAACTGTGTCATGTCCTCATGCACACACATGAATACAGAGATAAAAAGAATGTAGCATGTAATTTACACATTCAAACATGCACACAATCATGATGATCATGCAATCCAAACATACAAAAGGTATAGAAATGTAAATAGTATGCTAGATTAGACATACTCACAGTGCACTAGAGAACCCAGCTGCCGAAGCAACAAAATGCTCCCTGTGTGTGGATACCTCCTTACTTATCCTGTATCACTTGTAATAAACTCGGCACATAGGTTAGGGAAAGAAATAATAAAAGACTCACTAAAACTGACTCAACTAACTAAAAGAGAAATAAAAAGATTCAAAAAAAAACTAAAAGAAAAATAAAACAAATATATACATATGTACAACTTCATGTCTCCCCCACACCTAGATCTTTCAAGGTCTATTCTCTCGAGCTCACTTCCCATCATTCCAATGGGTTCTCTTTAATGGACAAAGTAGAGAAGTTAATCTTTTTGTCATTTTTAATTTCATCCTCTCCAACTTGTTCATCACTTTCCTCCATTTCTTTCCTTCTCTTCTTCCATATCTCCTCACAAATTCATCATTTTCACGCAACATAATTGGAGTGTCCATAATATGTTTTCCTATGAATTTAAGCTCATCCTCAAACATCACCTCAAAATTTAAATCAACAATTTTCTTTGTAGGTATGTAACTAACCAAAGCATCCCTAACCGATTTATCCAAACATTTGAGTTTGTCTTCAAATAGGTTTTTAGAGCTTTGATTAATTAGAGATTCTTGAATCAAGTTTTGAAAAGTTTGATCATTGGTTGGCTCATCAAAAGTGAAGATACTCAAATTAAGTTTTATTTTCTCAAAGGTACTTCTAAACTCAAGATTCTCAACACATGTTTTCTCACCATTGTGATCACACTCTTCAATAAAAAGCTCATTTAGAAACAAAGGCTCATTATCCATGTATGCATCCACACAATTTTGATCAGTGTGCTCCTTTTTCTCTTTATGAGTGGATGCAATTTTTTACTCCTCAACACTTATCTTTTCACAGAACTTAGAAAGTTCATCCTCAAATTTCTCTTGAAGTAAAAAATTCATCATTGTCACATTCATCTTCACAATAAGATTCAACTGGCTCCACATGAGTTGTATGTGTAGCTAAATAATTTCTAATCACTTCATCCAGACACTGAGGATCATTATTAAGTTTGTACACTTCATGTACGTTCATAACTTCCTCAACTGGCTTCTCATGATCAAGTTCCTCAAATTGATTAAGATGAAATAATGGAGACTCGAAGGGCATCTTGATGGAATGATTAGGCAAGTCACTATGGCCAACGATTTGCTCTTCTGGTCTAACAGTTTGGACTTTATTTATTTTATGAAAGTTGATATGCTCTTGAATTGACATGGGTCGAGTTGGTATTGGCTCAGGAACTAGTTGACTAGAAAAGGGATCCTTCTCTTTCTCACTAACCAACTCATTTGCTGGCCTGTTTAAGCAATCTCTAATGTCATAGAGCACTTGCTTTGAAGTTTGCCTGAAAGTTTCAAAAGCTTCCTCGAGTATTGGTTCCTTATCCACCTGATTGCCATTGATCTCAATTTACGAAAATTGATGAAACTCTTGAACTTGATCTGGACTTGTAGTTGAAACAGGTTGATTGAGATGAGTCATTATCTTTTCCACGTGAGCACATGCCTCGATTAACTGCTGATTGGTTTCGATTATAGTCTGCTGCATGGATTCAAAACTCTCCTCTAATGTGCTCAACGGTTTCTCATGATCATTGTCAAATCCCCAAGATAGAGGTGATGGTTCAGTGTAGGACCAATTAGATTGAGAATTTTGATATGATTGATCCTGAAAATTGAGGACAATTCTAACCCTCTGAATTGAAGTTTGATGGATAAGGCTCGCTCGTAAGTCCTTGAAATGTGTGGAATTGATTTTGACCTAATTCTAGCGAATACCCTATCGAAGGACACTGTTCTGAGGGTTGATTTGGATCTTGACAATGATGGCAACTCATTTGATGGTATGAAGAAAATGAGTAGTTCGTAGGATGGATGTATTCATTAAAGTCCGGAAGAGAGTTGGTTGGTGGAAAGGAGGGTCTGGCCTATAAAATGAGTCGTAGTCAAATGAATTTGGATAGGCCATGGGGAAAGGATTTTTTTAATTTTTTTAATTTGTTTTTTGAATTTAATTTTTGAATTTTTGAATTTTTTTTTTACAATCCGGTGAAAGTGTCGAAATTAAGATAGAACATCATGTCCCCGGCAACGACGCCAAAACTTGATGGGGATATTCTGTCTCCTCATTTTAAAATACCGCAAGTGCACGGTCGTTCGATGTAGCACTTGAGGGTCGGTCCACAGGGACAGGTGGTTCTTACGGTTTCAGCACTTCTAAGGGAATTGGTAAAAAGTTTGTAGATTTGTGGGTTATTTGAACTAATTATAATAAAGGAAAAGTCAAGCACTTAGGGTTGAATTCCCTAAACTAGCATCAAGTGATCTCAATCTCCACATTGGTATGTTGTTACTCACCAAATCTTTAATTCTGACTGGCAAAGTAAGTCTGAATACTAGATCTAAGCACAGGGTATTATCCAGTTACATGTCCATCTAAGGTAAATTAACTAAATTAAATAAATAACATAAAGGCAACAAAACCCTAAGCATGAACCATTGACCCCTGATACATATCCTGTCAAATACCCAGTGGTTCTAGAAATTAATCTCCTAAAAGTTGTAGGTCAATTGGTGAGTGTACAAACCTAGATAGGGGATCTAATGGTCCACAAGACTTTAGTCTAGATTCATCTACCCTAGGCACTTACAAAACGTTTAGCTATTCATGCTAAAATTCCAAGTACAAAAATATTCTAAATAATAAGTACACATTAATAAATAATCTAACAAATTGCAATTAATAGTTAACTAAATTGAATACACAATTGCAATTAATAAAAACCAAAAAAAAATCAAAATCCAAACAAACCTACCCTGCATGCACCTGTAGGCTTTGCTCCTGTTGTGCACAGTCGCCTTAATAATGATGAAGCAAAAGGCCGAAAAAAATATTTTAATATGAAGAAGTCGACAAAAGAGAGCATGCGGCCATAACACAAGGCCAAAAGGAAAAAAATCCTCCTAATAATTAAAACCCTAAAAAAACTCAAAACACTAAAACCTCCCCCGCAGCCCTTCCAATCTCTCCTCTATATAATATAGAAGTTTTACAAAAAGGCCCTTTGAAATTCATCTATTACATAATAATTCATTTTCAATTCAGGTAGATTTTTTAAATGATCAATACAGGTAGTCAAATGGAGGAATCAGTAAAAGCTATTAACATAAAAGTTGTAGACCTTCGAATTCTCTTTTCGTAGACACCTGGATAACCTTTTTTGAAATTATGTAGCCAAAGTTATGCTCAAAATACCGTAACATGCTCGGAAAGCGTCCTCCAATCTTTTACAAATTACATGATTTAATTGCTAAAAGTATCCGGATTCCTCTTTTTTTCTTTTACCTGTTCCTTGCAAAATATAATAAAATATACCTGAGTAGCATTATTTACAATCAAATAATAGATAATTAGGAGTATAAAAATGATGTAAATCGTGCTGATCACAATGCCCTATCTTTTTGCAAAGATACACTAGTTTTTCTTCATATCTCTGAACCCTGGTCTGGACTCCGATCTCTCATGCTCGCCTTTGCCCTTCCGGTTAGAACCTCTGCCTCTTACCATCAACGCCTCTACTGAATATACCATTGAAAGAAGACTGCTTGTCCTTCCTCATTACTTCATAATTTAGGAGAGCAGCCAACACATCACTATAGTTAAGTGTTTGTTTACTATTGATCAAAGTTAGGATGAAGGTCTCATACTCTTCTTCAGGAAGAGAATTCAGTAGAATCAACACCGTATCCTCTTCTTCAATCTTACATCCACGTTAACTAAATCTGTAAGAAACTTGGTGTAATTATTCATGTGTTCATCAATGGAGATTCCTCTCTTCAACTGAAAGCCTTAAAGGCTACTCTTCAATTGCAAATGCGACTCTATACTTTTCGTCAGATATTTCTTCTCCATGATCTCCTAGAGCTGCCTTGCAGATGTTTCATATAACATGATACTTGATGTCTTGTGTCAAACAAGACCCTATCAAATCACATGCCGTTTGATTCATCTTGTCCCAATCCTATTCAGAAGTAGCCTCGGGTTTTTTCTCCAACCGTAGAGTGTCTTTGAGATTTGATGCCATCAATGCATCCATCACTTCACATCTCCATATCCCAAAGTTGTTCTTGTCGTCAAACTTCACCACATCAATCTTCAATGGATGTTGATTCATGGTTTTCATGATGGATGAACTATCTCCAGCCATCTTCTCAATAGATTCCTCAAAACAATGCGGAAAACAAATAGAGTTAGATCAAAAAACTAGAAAAGATAGAATATTTACCTCAAAGTGAAACCCTAGGAGAGTTTATGAAACGATTTACTCCAGTAAATTTGATTCCTTGAGCAATCCAAATGCTGTGATAAGATCGACACATGATCCCACAAACAGTCCTAACGCTGCTCCGAGATTGATACACGATCTTGGCCAAAACAACCACCAATGCTCTTGAAATCGGCACACGATCGCACGAACAACCTGGCTCTGATACCACTTGTTGCGCACGCAAGGCAAACAACCAATGAGGAACCCCAACCAATAGAGAGAGATGCACTTGAGAAGTACCCAAAAGACAAGAACAAATAAATAAAAGAGAAAGCAAACATAATATTTAATGAGGTTCGGTAATTTGCCTACGTCCTCGGGGCAAGGGAGAGAGATCTTATTGATTTAATGATCAAGTACAAGTTTTTTGAGAGATACAATTCATGAGGGCTCTACCCCTTATTTATAGCCAAGTTTTTTGAGAGATACAATTCATGAGGGCTCTACCCCTTTATTTATAGCCAGAGAGTTCCAGGATTTTAGGAAATCACAATTGTATTCAACTCATTTTCAGAAATGAAGTTTGAATCCTAATAGGAGAAGTAGATTCGCCGTTCGGTCAATCGAGCCGGTCGACTAACTCCTTCCTTCGATCAACTGGTTGGATGACTGACTCTAATAGAAAGTTGGCCATGCCAGTCGGTCGACCGCTCCGGTCAACCGCTCTCCTTGCTACGGTTGACAGGGCGGCCGATCGAGCTGCTCCTATGCATGTTGTGCTCGCCGGTCGACCGGGCGGTCGACCGACCACTGTTCTGGCCTGCATTTGGACTGCCTTTTTGCTCCTTTTGGATTTTGATGTCTACACTATTTCTGTCGATTAAGTTAAAAAACTCTTTCATCAAGCTTTTTCTCCTCTCTCGCTACATGTTGGATAAGGTTACAAAGAGTTCTCATCTATTTGAATATTTATCCTATCTCAACTACTTATCTTGGAGACGGTTGGAGCAAACATCCTTATTTGAATTGGTAGAACCCATATTTATCTTTATTCTGTGGGGTTAATTCAACGTCAATATAGTTGATCTGCTTTCGAGATGTAACCGTTGGATTCAATCAAGATTTGGCTTGGAGATAGATGTCCTTGTAACCAACTCTATCGCTATCATTTGGCTGATTGAACTGCTCGGAGTTTAGATGAGGTTAAGCCTCTTCTTTAGATGTTCTGAGTATGGACACGTATCATGCGATCGTCACATGGCTAGATGGACATATGTCATGATTTCAAGGGGGTCAGAAACTGACCACTACAGATGCTCCCTCTGCTTCCCTCTTTGGCAGGAGGTCGGGACTTGCCCCTAGGAGTTATGTTTCTCTCGGGGACTCCGAGAGAAAAGGAGAGCAGCAGATCCCTTGAGCCTAGACTTGGGCTTTTGGTGTCGCTTCAGTTTTTATCTATTTGTGGCGTACCTCTATAGGCTGGTAGAGCTTTAAATGCACGTCCCATCTGTTGCTATGTTGGTCAGATAATCATCGCTTTTTGAAGAGGCGCGACGCTCAAAGTTGGTGTGGTGAATTAAGCAACGATTTAGGTCTAATCCTTGAGGACACGTGTAGGCTTCTGATCAAGTAGCCGCTTGAGGTTGGTGTCATGAATCAAGTGCGACGGTTCAGATCCGATCCGTCATGACACTGTAAACTTCTGATCAAGTGGCCGCTCGAGGCTCAAGGGTTAAAAGCACCTCTCTTGTTTTCGTGGGGAATGAAATTTTGAACGGTAGACATTTGGGCTTCCTTTCCCTCTATAATAAGGAGGAACTTTGAAGTTAAATCAGTGATTCTTCATGAAATTTCTTGCTTTCCAAATTTTGGCATTGTTGGTGGGTGGTGATGTCTTCTTTCTTCTTCATTCAATGGAAGGAGAGGGAGAGGATGGAGACGGTTGCTGCGCTCTTGATGTTCAGGAGTCGTTTGTCAAGGAACGCAAGTTTTCATGATGGCCTCATCGAGGAAGGCTAGTTTTCATGACGAGGCCCTCATGTCAGGGAGGATAGGTAAGGCTCCTACTTCTGCCGAGTCAGTTTGTCTGATCTTTGATCAGATCGGGTCGGGCTGGAGCTGAGGCTTGGTACCTTTATTTCCTTATAGAGTGAAGGAGGGGAGCACAGAACATGCTTGCTGGTGGTTTCTGATCCGTGGGTCTGGCGGTCTGCACTCTTATTGAATTTCGTCGCTTTTTCTGCTACCGTTTCAAGTTCATCTTTGACGTTACGAGCTTGGTGTTGTGTCATCATTGTCTTGCAGGCTTCACTCTACGGTCCGAAACATGATATTTAGTGCTAGCGTTTTCCTGAGAGTTCTAGGTGTCATTGCCCTCTCAGAGATGGTGGATTGTTTGTTTAAGAGTGTAACGCCTCGATCCCGTAGATACGGGGATGTTTCGACGATGTACAAAGGAAGGTGAAAATACACTCACATATGTATGCTAAGCCTTAGTACAGAAAATAAATACAATATACACAAATATTTCAATATTAAATAATACAAGAATGCCTGCAAAAGGGGTCAGTAATCATGATAGATATGAAAATAGAGATAATCAACGAAATAAAGACAGAATAATAAATATATTTATGAATAATAAAGGTGTTGAGTCTCCTACTCATATCCCGAGGAGTATCAAGTGCTATAATATCTCAGATCTTCAACCTGAGCATGCCAACCTAAGGTCATCACAAAGCGACTTGGAGTGATAAAATGAGGAAGGATCAGTGATACAATATAATAACACTAACAAGCGGTATATATATATACAAGGATTATTTCAGTACTATAACATTATCGATACCTATCATGTAACAACGGGTTACCTTTATGATATTATGTAAAACATAACAAAACAATAATGATATATAATCAGAGAGAGTTATGGATATTTATCAATAACATTGTTTTGTTTAATAATATTAACAGATTTGAAATATGTAATATGAGATAAGATACAGAGTTTAATAATGAAATCAGTGTGTATTAATATCACGTATCAAGTCTTAATTAGTTATGTTTACAATTTACACGAACAATACTAGTAACATGACAATATAGTGATGACAAACATGAATATTTACCCTTGAAATAAACAAAAGTAATCACGCTGTGGTGTTTGAGATTATACAGAAAAAAATATGTCTATACAAATATAGGGAACTGAGAGTATATATGTACATGAATAGCGGGTCTGTCGAGAATACATAAAGTGCAAAGTATACATGTGATATGATGGTAAATAAGATTGCAGGAAGTGTAACAAGTATAATAATATATATGTGGTTGAGCATGTCATGTGATTTATATAATAATAATAATCAGTACCTCATGGTATTTTAATCAATCTCTTCCAGTATCTCATACCACTGGCAGTTCATACTGGAGTCCCTACTCCAGCTGAACCTATTCGAACATGGTATACGGGTGATTGTCGAAAAGCTAGAGTTTAGAAGGATGTTATCTGAAAGTAAAAGGAATCTTTGGCTTTTTTGCAATTTATCCGCGATAGCAAGTGCCTAAGCAGGTCGAATCCACAGGGAGGAATACGATGGAAGCTTTTCAGTATATTTACTAAATTGGTT
>JAVJIF010033305.1:0-133882 GCA_038442645.1 Agave tequilana | reverse complement strand
TAGTTTTTAAATCCGTAATATTTAACCATTAGTATAGCCATCACCTATTCACCCCCCCTCTAGGTGATTTCAATTGGTATCAGAGCCTAACCCTTGCATTTGGTTTAACCACCTTAGGGAGATCCTCATATTTGGCTATATCTATTTGTTGCATTTCTATTTGTTGTGCATTTCACTTATATTCATGGCATCTGTTGATTTTTCTAGCATCAAGTCCTCACCTAAATTTGATGGTTTGAACTTCCCTATTTGGAAGGTCAAAATGAACCTCTTTCTAAAATCCCTAGGAGTTAGAGTTGCTAGGGCCATCACCAAAGATTTCATTGAACCTCTCACCGATGAGAGAACATGATCCGAAGATACCACTAAGGACTATGAGGCCAATGCTAGAGCCCAATATGCATTAACCCAAGCTTTAAATGAAGATGACCTCTCACGCATCATTAATTGTAAATCGGCATTTGAAGTTTAGAATGTTCTTATTGTGACTCATGAGGGAACGTCTCAAGTCAAGAGATCCAAAATTTACTTGCTTCGTTCTCAATATGAGAATTTTATATACTTGAAATGAATGCATTGATGACATGCTCACCCGTTTCACCAAGATAACTAATGCTCTATCTTCTTTAGGTGACACGATTGATAATAACCAAAAGATCCGGAAGGTCATTCGAGCTCTTCCAAATCTTGGGAAGTGAAGGCAACCACCCTCAAGGAGCTCAACGATAGGGAGGAGATGGACTTCTCCGGCTTCATCGGCAATCTCAAAACCATGAGATGGAGATAAAAGTTAGAGAAGAAAGGGAGGCACCAAAGAAGAAAGCCCTTGCTTTCAAAGCCATTCCATCCACCCATGATGAGGAAGATTCATCGGAGGACTACGATGAAGACTTTGCCATGCTCATAAGGAAGGTGGGCAAAATGTTCTACAAGAAGGGGAAACAAAGCAACTTTCGAAGAGGGAAACCTCAAGGAAGATATGAAAGAAAGAGAGAAGAACTGGGTCCTTGCTTCCATTGCAAGAAGACGGGACACCTTATCGCCGATTGCCCCGCTCTACAAGCCACTACCTCCAAGAACGGGCAAAAAAAGAAAAAGGCGATGGTGGCTACATGGGATGACTCGGAGTCAGAATCCGAAGAGGAGATCGACACCGCCAACATATGCTTCATGGCACATGGCGAGGATGCTACCAAGGTATGCCTTGAAAACTCTTTAGATGAGGATGAATTAACTATGGATGAGCTTGCACAATTTTTTGAAGAATTACAACATAGGTATGAAATTTCCCAAGCTCAAAATAAGAATTGAAAAAGGAAAACGATTCTTTAAAAAGTAAATTTGAACATGTTTTACAAGAGAAAAATTATTTAGCAAATTCTTTTGAAAAGATGAAAAAGGATTTTGAAAAATATAAAATATCTTGTAAAGGAAAAAGCCCTATTTTATCTTGCAACAAAAATGAATTTTTAGAGATCCAAAAGCGAGTTGAAGTTTTGGATAATACTTTAAACAAATGTGCTTTTGACATGAACAAATTTGCATCTAGGTTTCCTAAAGGAATACCCCAAGGGAAACACACTCATCATCATCATACTTCAAAAGCACACAAGCATGCACACACACACAAACATGCATTTATGTATGGTAGTGGTAGAATTTACACTTGCACTCATTGTGGCCGCAAAGGCCATTTGAAAAATTTTGTTATGCTAAGCTAAACATAATAAATAAAAATATTTGGGTTCGACAAGATACTAACCCTATAGGACCCAAAAAGATTTGGGTACCAAACAACACCAAAAATAATTGATGCAGGTGGGTCGTCCTCTTCCAAGACTTAGGGGGAGATGGTGCCGGGCTTGTGGATGCATCAATGCTCAACGAACATATCGTCGCTTTGCATCACTATCATAGAGGCACCCATTTTTTGAGAATGCCTTTGGTTTGGTAATTTCTCCACATAAAAGTTTTTGTTTTATATATATGCATAGGATTGCTAGTTTACTTTTATGTTATTATGATATGAGTTAGTGTAAACTTGCATTTCTACTTTGTTAGTACCTATGCCATGATTAAGTATATAGTCATGTTTATATGCCATATGATGTTTGTCCACATGCCTAGATTTTGTTGTATATGGATTTTGTCAAAACAATAATAAAGATTTATTTAAAAAATTTTAAAGCAAATAAATAGAGATGGCAATTGCGCGCCTCAACTCATATCCAGAGGAATCTCGAGGAAAAGTTCAGAACCCTTAACGGGGTATTCGGCTTCAACATCTCTAATTCATTGCTTTATTTAATAATAAATAAAAATGAATATAATTTTAGTTGATTTTCATAACTAGTATGATTTAAAGTATTTTAACATCTTTTTGATAGATATACATGTTTTCTGTAATGATTATTTAAAATAAATTATTTTTTTTGGCTGGTTTGCTCACTGTTCTGTTCTGGGCAAGACCGGTCGACCGACCCGGTCGATCGATCTGGCCTGGCATAGGCACGCCTGCTCTCGGGTTTCGGCCGGTCGACCGGCTCGGTCGACCGGGTGACGGGGACCCAGTTTTTTTCACCCGATCTATTTAAAGCCCTAACTCCTCTCTCTCCTCTTTCATCTGCCGTTTCATCTCTTTTCTCACCTCCTCCATAACCCTAACTCCCCTAACTCCTTTCTAACCCTCTCAAGCTCCATCAAACCTCAAAATCCCTCCAAATATTTCTCAGATCTACGCTTTCAAGCCTGGATCTTCGCTTTTTCAGAAGATTTGTCAGATTTTCTCCATATTTTCCCTCAAAATTTCAAGGTAAAATTCTCTTCTCTAGATCTTGCAATTTTCTTTGCTTTTCCTTCAATTCTATTCCTTAGATCTAGCCTATTTCATCACCATGTCAAAGAGGACTTGGTCTGAAAAGGGAAAATCAGCCCAAACCTCCTCTCATTCACCCCTCTTTGTTTCATCTCAAGCCGAGTATAGATATATTGTTCTTTCTGCTAAGAATATTAGTTCTGGGCGATGTGTGGTAATTAACGACTTTGAACATCTCAATTTAGCACACATTTTAGAAGCTAACTCTCTTGGAAATTTTCTTACTATTAGGGAGCCTGTTTATCCCTCACTTGTTCCATATTTCTATACAAATCTCTCTTTTGAATCCAATAGGATTAGGTCTAGAGTTCTTGGGAAAGATATAGATATCTCTCTTCAGGAATTTGCCCATCTCCTTCACCTCCCCTGTGGGGGTTTAGATATTTACAATCTAGACCTACATGATTTTACATATCCGGATGGTGAGTCTGCCCTCACCGCTTCCACTCTGCTTCACGGGGATGATAACCCCGGTCTGGTTAGGAATGAGGAAGTTAGAAGATATGCCCTTATAGCTCAGTCCTAGCTAAGATTATTTTCTATAATCTCCTGCCTAAATCAGGAGAGTATAGCCATGCAAGGGGATCTGTTCCTTTGATTATCTACTGCCTTCTGCGAGGCATTAGAATAAATATCCCCAAGCTTATCATCTCCTTTATGACTTCTGACAATATCCTTGTCCCTACTCGGCACTTACCATTTGGATGGTCATCACTCATTTGTTGAAGCAACTCCATTTTGATCTATCTTCTAAAAGGTCTAGTGAACCTTCTGTTGACATCAACAACACCCTTCTTAAGAGGATGCGTGTTGGGGTACGTCATCCTGCTTCCCAGCAGCAGCCTATTCCTCCAGCTGTTCATGTCCCAGGCTCTTCTTCTGCTTCTGGCTCTTCAGCTCCATCCGATCTATACTCTATTTTATCCTCTGAGATGCGGGAGCATCGTGCTCAGTTATCCTCTGAGATGCAGGAGCTCCGTGCACAGTTATCCTCTGAGATGCAGGAGCATCGCGCACAGATTTCTGCTCAGACGGGGGCACATCGTCAGCAACTTTCTGAGGAGATGATCGCGCACTACCAGGGCCTGCGAAATGACATGGGCTATATATGTGATTCCATTCGTTACTTGGAGTCACATCTTGGCGCATTCTTTCTGAGGCATGAGGTGCGGGCTCCTGATCCCACAGCGCATGCTCGGCCACTTCCTCCTACCGGACCTCCATTTCCGGCCAGGACTCCTGCTCCTCTAGCACCTCAGCCAGCTACAGCAGCGATTGATTCTGATGAGGAGACTTCTGATGAGGACGGTTCTGAGGATGGTTCTAAGGAGGATGGTTCAGATGAGGACGGCTCTGATTCGGATGAGGAGTGATTCCCCCCTTTTGATGATGTCAAAAAGGGGAAGAGACATTTGAGAGACTTTTGGGCTATTATGTGTTTTTATATTTTGGATTGTTTTTTCATTTTAGATGTATTTTGTGTTTTGAGGACATGTGTATTTTGTGTTCTGTGGTGTTTTGTGGACATATGTTTTTGAGGTTGGCATGAACCTCTCACTTGTATGAACATGTGTTTCTCTTTATTATGGCAGTTTTATTTTCTATCTCCATGGCGTATGTGATTGGTTGTATTTGTGTCCATTATATCTATGATGTTATTTGATCCAATCACCTATTTTGGAGGTTGGTGGTAATGGATGGATGGAGGTAACTATGTATGCATACACCTATAAATTCTGTATTTTTGGTATGCATGGATGGTTGGCATGTGTATCATTTCTTTATCCTATATGCCTAGATTATGCATATGTATCTCTTATCATGATCATTTTTTATATGCATCAGTTAAGGGGGAGCTTCACTTGAAGTCTCCACTCAAAATATCTGTGATAACTCTATATGTTTTGTCATCATCAAAAAGGGGGAGATTGTTGGCCCAAAGGCCATTAGCCCGACATTTTGATGATAACAAACCATATTTAGTTATGTTTTTAACAAGTTTGTTTAAATAAGTTTCAGGTAAAAATCATAGGGAAATTGACGGCTCCAACACAAGACTCACACTTTTGGACGCCGCAAAGATTTGGATCCCCGAGCCCAGCACAATAGAAGCGGTCCAGGATCAATCAAGAATGAAGACTTTCAAGATTTGTATTTTCTTTTTAGTTAGAATTTTTAGTTGATTTTGTCAAAACCTAGATGATAAAGGTAGATTACTCTGGGATTGTCACACACACACTTTTGGTATTGCTTCATGCCTTCAAACAAATTTTTTATTCAAAATTTCTAACCTAGTTTTTGGAAAAACAAGTTTGGAAACATCATGTTTAGAAAAACGAGTTTTTGGGAAAAACCGGTTTTCATATAGAAAAAGGATTTCTATCAAAATTAAGTTCAAACATTTTTAGTGTTGATCTATGATCACACTCTGGTATTTATAAGTCTAGAACTTCATTTTGTATATTCCCAAATCCAAAGAATTTAACCAAAAATTTCCTTCTTTAAAATCGCCTGGGAAAAACAGTTTTGGCCTAGTCCGGTCGACCGGTCGGTCGACCGACATGCACACTGTGCATGTCCGGATTTCGGTCGACCGAGACGGTCGACCGAGAGCAATTACCTGCTCTCTGTTTTTCCCCGGTCGACCGGACCGGTCGACCGACAGAGAGACTTACTCTCTGGTTGGGACTGCGGTCAACCGTCCCGGTCGACCGGCTTCTCAACTTTCGAAAATCCGACCGTTGATGGTTGACCGACCCGGTCGACCGGCTTCAGTCAGAAGTTCTGACAGACTCCAACGGCTATATTTTTTCTGAATAGATTTTTGTTGGGATTTCCCCAACGACTCTTTTGAGCTTTGTAGGTCAGTTTTCATCCCCTATAAATAGTGGGAGACTCCTACAAACATTAATAACAAGATTTACAAGCAAAAATCAAAGTTTTCAAAAGCTTAGCCTTTAGCAAAAGATTTTCAATTGAGCCAAAATTTTCACCCATTTTCTTGAAGCAATCCTCTACTTCTCTCTAGTCTTTGTGCACTACACAATCCCAAAGTATCATCTCATCATCTTGGTTGTAGGGTTGTGCTAGTGAGCCTTTTTGGTGCGGTCAAGTGTTGATCACCTCTTTCTTCATTGTGAGAAGTTGTAGAGGCATCGGCCTCAAGCGAGCAAGTGTTGCTCCAAGTTGGTGTTGCGGCACCGCGAGAGATAGGACAAGTGTGTCCTTGTATTGACGATCCAGTGGGATCACCAATAGTGGAAATCCTTCGTGTGTCGAAGGCGGGGACGTAGAGCGTGGCTCGAACCTCAGAAAAACCTTCGTGTTTGCGATTGTCCACTTTTCTCTAAACTCTATCTCTCTTTTACATGTTCCATTAATTGCCTATTTACTTGCTAGCTCTTTTAATTGTTGATTAGTTTTTAAATCCGCAATATTTGACCATTAGTATAGCCATCACCTATTCACTCCCCCCTCTAGGTGATTTCAACCCCCACACCTATCTTTTGCTAGTCCTCGAGCAAAATTAATAAAAAGAAAAACTAAAAACAATCAAATAGAAAAATTATCCTATCTCACTTTTGTAGGAATCACGGTTGCACGTAGCATGTGCAACAAGCCGTTAAACCCCTAAGTTTTCCCTAGAGGACGAGTTTTGTCTCGTGAGGGTTTTCAGTGGATTACACCCACAAAATCCATAAAAGAATGAGATTATGGAATAAACAAAAGTAAAATAAGGATAACTGAAAATCAAGAAAAGAATTTTTTTTACTAGCTAACAAGATCATCAATTTCTATGAGTTTCATTTTCAAGTAAAACCTTCTTTCCCCTTTTTTTAAGACTTTTTAACTATCTTTCGCATAGATTCCGAGGCTTCCTAAGGCCAAGACACCTAGCTAATTGATAATTAAAATTATAATATTTTATTGTGTCTTGTCCTATTAGGCTTTCTCAATTACCCATGTATCAAGTTTTGGGCCAATGCTCCCAAACCAGATGGTCTTAGGGAAATAAGTGCAAAGACAGTCCTACGGACTTAATTACTCAAGCAACTGAGGCCACAAGACGAGACTTATTAATATCTATTTTACTATATAATAAATCACTTCTTCTTTTTTTTAATTGTAATTAATATCCCAAGCCTATGAACTAATAGTGTAAGTGTTATTCGGTACATAATCACTTAGACTAAGTTTAGATGATATGTCCGTTTTACATTCTAATCTTTATTTTAAGATTTTATGATTCTTTCATCTTGATCTTACTTTTTGAAATCCACTCAATGGATACTAAATCACTCACATATTAGCTAATCATTTGCAGAAAATTTTCAAATTTTTCAAATTTTTTAATTTTTTAATAAGACTCCTAAAATAAAGATAAAGATAAAGAAAGAAAAATAAATAAAGCAAAAACCCTAAAACTAAAACAAAACCCAAAAAGACTCCTAAACAATAGAAATTTGTGAATTTCCCCCCCACACAGAAACTGTGTCATGTCCTCATGCACACACATGAATACAGAGATAAAAAGAATGTAGCATGTAATTTACACATTCAAAACATGCACACAATCATGATGATCATGCAATCCAAACATACAAAAGGTATAGAAATGTAAATAGTATGCTAGATTAGACATACTCACAGTGCACTAGAGAACCCAGCTGCCGAAGCAACAAAATGCTCCCTGTGTGTGGATACCTCCTTACTTATCCTGTATCACTTGTAATAAACTCGGCACATAGGTTAGGGAAAGAAATAAATAAAAGACTCACTAAAACTGACTCAACTAACTAAAAGAGAAATAAAAAGATTAAAAAAAACTAAAAGAAAAATAAAACAAATATATACATATATACAACTTCATGTCTCCCCCACACCTAGATCTTTCAAGGTCTATTCTCTCGTGCTCACTTCCCATCATTCCAATGGGTTCTCTTTAATGGACAAAGTGGAGAAGTTAATCTTTTTGTCATTTTTAATTTCATCCTCTCCAACTTGTTCATCACTTTCCTCCATTTCTTCCTTCTCTTCTTCCCATACCTCCTCACAAATTCATCATTTTCACGCAACATAATTGGAGTGTCCATAATATGTTTTCCTATGAATTTAAGCTCATCCTCAAACATCACCTCAAAATTTAAATCAACAATTTTCTTTGGAGGTATGTAACTAACCAAAGCATCCCTAACCGATTTATCCAAACATTTGAGTTCGTCTTCAAATAGGTTTTTAGAGCTTTGATTAATTAGAGATTCTTGAATCAAGTTTTGAAAAGTTTGATCATTGGTTGGCTCATCAAAAGTGAAGATACTCAAATTAAGTTTTATTTTCTCAAAGGTAATTCTAAACTCAAGATTCTCAACACATGTTTTCTCACCATTGTGATCACACTCTTCAATAAAAGCTCATCTAGAAACAAAGGCTCATTATCCATGTATGCATCCACACAATTTTGATCAGTGTACTCCTTTTTCTCTTTATGAGTGGATGCAATTTTCTGCTCCTCAACACTTATCTTTTCACAGAACTTAGAAAGTTCATCCTCAAATTTCTCTTGAAGTAAAAAATTCATCATTGTTACATTCATCTTCACAATAAGATTCAACTGGCTCCACATGAGTTGTATGTGTAGCTAAATAATTTCTAATCACTTCATCGAGACACTGAGGATCATTATTAAGTTTGTACACTGCATGCACGTTCATAACTTCCTCAACTGGCTTCTCATGATCAAGTTCCTCAAATTGATTAAGATGAAATAATGGAGACTCGAAGGGCATCTTGATGGAATGATTAGGTAAGTCACTATGGCCAACGATTTGCTCTTCTGGTCTAACAGTTTGGACTTTATTTATTTTATGAAAGTTGATGTGCTCTTGAATTGACATGGGTCGAGTTGGTATTGGCTCAGGAACTAGTTGACTAGAAAAGGGATCCTTCTCTTTCTCACTAACCAACTCATTTGCTGGCCTGTTTAAGCAATCTCTAATGTCATAGAGCACTTGCTTTGAAGTTTGCCTGAAAGTTTCAAAAGCTTCCTCGAGTATTGGTTCCATATCCACCTGATTGCCATTGATCTCAATTTACGAAATTGATGAAACTCTTGAACTTGATCTGGACTTGTAGTTGAAACAGGTTGATTGAGATGAGTCATTATCTTTTCCATGTGAGCACATGCCTCGATTAACTGCTGATTGGTTTCGATTATAGTCTGCTGCATGGATTCAAAACTCTCCTCTAATGTGCTCAACGGTTTCTCATGATCATTGTCAAATCCCCAAGATAGAGGTGATGGTTCAGTGTAGGACCAATTAGATTGAGAATTTTTATATGATTGATCCTATGAAAATTGAGGACAATTCTAACCCTCTGAATTGAAGTTTGATGGATAAGGCTGCTCGTAAGTCCTTGAAATGTGTGGAATTGATTTTGACCTAATTCTAGCGAATACCCTATCGAAGGACACTGTTCTGAGGTTGATTTGGATCTTGACAATGATGGCAACTCATTTGATGGTATGAAGAAAATGAGTAGTTCGTAGGATGGATGTATTCATTAAAGTCCGGAAGAGAGGTTGGTTGGTGGAAAGGAGGGTCTGGCCTATAAAATGAGTCGTAGTCAAATGAATTTGGATAGGCCATGGGGAAAGGATTTTTTTTATTTTTTTAATTTGTTTTTTGAATTTATTTTTTGAATTTTTGAATTTTTTTTTACAATCCGGTGAAAGTGTCGAAATTAAAGATAGAACATCGTGTCCCCGGCAACGACGCCAAAAACTTGATGGGGAGATTCTGTCTCCTCATTTTAAAATACCGCAAGTGCACGGTCGTTCGATGTAGCACTTGAGGGTCGGTCCACAGGGACAGGTGGTTCTTACGGTTTCAGCACTTCTAAGGGAATTGGTAAAAAGTTTTTAGATTTGTGGGTTATTTGAACTAATTATAATAAAGAAAAGTCAAGCACTTAGGGTTGAATTCCCTAAACTAGCATCAAGTGATCTCAATCTCCACACTGGTATGTTGTTACTCACCAAATCTTTAATTCTAACTGGCAAAGTAAGTCTGAATACTAGATCTAAGCACAGGGTATTATCCAGTTACATGTCCATCAAGGTAAATTAACTAAATTAAACAAATAACATAAAGGCAACAAAACCCTAAGCATGGACATTGACCCCTGATACATATCCTGTCAAATACCCAGTGGTTCTAGAAATTAATCTCCTAAAAGTGGTAGGTCAATTGGTGAGTGTACAGACCTAGATAGGGGATCTAACGGTCCACAAGAATTTAGTCTAGATTCATCTACCCTAGGCACTTACAAAACGTTTAGCTACTCATGCTAAAATTCCAAGTACAAAAATATTCTAAATAATAAGTACACATTAATAAATAATCTAACAAATTGCAATTAATAATTAACTAAAATTGAATACACAATTGCAATTAATAAAAACCAAAAAAAAATCAAAATCCAAACAAACCTACCCTGCATGCACCTGTAGGCTTTGCTCCTGTTGTGCACAGTCGCCTTAATAATGATGAAGCAAAAGGCCGAAAAAAAATATTTTAATATGAAGTCGACAAAAGAGAGCATGCGGCCATAACACAAGGCCAAAAGGAAAAAAATCCTCCTAATAATTAAAACCCTAAAAAAAACTAAAACACTAAAACCTCCCCCGCAGCCCTTCCAATCTCTCCTTTATATAATATAGAAGTTTTACAAAAAGGCCCTTTGAAATACATCTATTACATAATAATTCATTTTCAATTCAGGCAGATTTTTTAAATGATCAATACAGGTAGTCAAATGGAGGAATCAGTAAAAGCTATTAACATAAAAGTTGTAGACCTTCGAATTCTCTTTTCGTAGATACCTGGATAACCTTTTTTGAAATTATGTAGCCAAAGTTATGCTCAAAATACCGTAACATGCTCGGAAAGCGTCCTCCAATCTTTTACAAATTACATGATTTAATTGCTAAAAGTATCCGGATTCCTCTTTTTTCTTTTACCTGTTCCTTGCAAAATATAATAAAATATACCTGAGTAGCATTATTTACAATCAAATAATAGATAATTAGGAGTATAAAAATGATGTAAAATCGTGCTGATCACAATGCCCTATCTTTTTGCAAAAGATACACTAGTTTTTCTTCATATCTCTGAACCCTGGTCTGGACTCCGATCTCTCATGCTCGCCTTTGCCCTTCCGGTTAGAACCTCTGCCTCTTACCATCAACGCCTCTACTGAATATACCATTGAAAGAAGACTGCTTGTCCTTCCTCCTTACTTCATAATTTAGGAGAGCGCCAACACATCACTGTAGTTAAGTGTTTGTTTACTATTGATCAAAGTTAGGATGAAGGTCTCATACTCTTCTTCAGGAAGAGAATTCAGTAGAATCAACACCGTATCCTCTTCTTCAATCTTACATCCACGTTAACTAAATCTGTAAGAAACTTGGTGTAATTATTCATGTGTTCATCAATGGAGATTCCTCTCTTCAACTGAAAGCCTTAAAGGCTACTCTTCAATTGCAAATGCGACTCTATACTTTTCGTCAGATATTTCTTCTCCATGATCTCCTAGAGCTGCCTTGCAGATGTTTCATATAATACATGATACTTGATGTCTTGTGTCATACAAGACCCTATCAAATCACATGCCGTTTGATTCATCTTGTCCCAATCCTATTCAGAAGTAGCCTCGGGTTTTTTCTCCAACCGTAGAGTGTCTTTGAGATTTGATGCCATCAATGCATCCATCACTTCACATCTCCATATCCCAAAGTTGTTCTTGTCGTCAAACTTCACCACATCAATCTTCAATGGATGTTGATTCATAGTTTTCATGATGGATGAACTATCTCCAGCCATCTTCTCAATAGATTCCTCAAAAATAATGCGGAAAACAAATAGAGTTAGATCAAAAAACTAGATAAAGATAGAATATTTACCTCAAAGTGAAACCCTAGGAGAGTTTCTGAAACGATCTACTCTAGTAAATTTGATTCCTTGAGCAATCCAAACGCTGTGATAAGATCGACACATGATTCCACAAACAGTCCTAACGCTGCTCCGAGATTGATACACGATCTTAGCCAAACAGCCACCAATGCTCTTGAAATCGGCACACGATCGCACGAACAACCTGGCTCTGATACCACTTGTTGCGCACGCAAGGCAAACAACCAATGAGGAACCCCAACCAATAGAGAGAGATGCACTTGAGAAGTACCCAAAAGACAAGAACAAATAAATAAAAGAGAAAGCAAACACAATATTTAATGAGGTTCGACAATTTTCCTACGTCCTCGGGGCAAGGGAGAGAGAGATCTTATTGATTTAATGATCAAGTACAAGTTTTTTGAGAGATACAATTCATGAGGGCTCTACCCCTTTATTTATAGCCAAGTTTTTTGTGAGATACAATTCATGAGGGCTCTACCCCTTTATTTATAGCCAGAGAGTTCCAGGATTTTAGGAAATCACAATTGTATTCAACTCATTTTCAGAAATGAAGTTTGAATCCCAATAGGAGAAGTAGATTCGCCGTCGGTCAATCGAGCCGGTCGACCAACTCCTTCCCCTTCGATCAACTGGTTGGATGACTGACTCTAATAGAAAGTTGGCCATGCCAGTCGGTCGACCGCTCTGGTCAACCGCTCTCCTTGCTACGGTCGACAGGGCGGCCGATCGAGCTGCTTCTATGCATGTTGTGCTCGCCGGTCGACCGGGCGGTCGACCGACCACTGTTCTGGCCTACATTTGGACTGCCTTTTTGCTCTTTTGGATTTTGATGTCTACACTATTTCTGTCGATTAAGTTAAAAAACTCTTTCATCAAGCTTTTATCTCCTCTCTCGCTACATGTTGGATAAGGTTACAAAGAGTTCTCATCTATTTGAATATTTATCCTATCTCAACTACTTATCTTGGAGACGGTTGGAGCCAAACATCCTTATTTGAATTGGTAGAACCCATATTTATCTTTATTCTGTGGGGTTAATTCAACGTCAATATAGTTGATCTGCTTTCGAGATGTAACCGTTGGATTCAATCAAGATTTGGCTTGGAGATAGATGTACTTGTAACCAACTCTATCGCTATCATTTGGCTGATTGAACTGCTCGGAGTTTAGATGAAGTTAAGCCTCTTCTTTAGATGTTCTGAGTATGGACACGTATCATGCGATCGTCACATGGCTAGATGGACTTATGTCATGATTTCAAGGGGGTCAGAAACTGACCACTACAGATGCTCCCTCTGCTTCCCTCTTTGGCAGGAGGTCGGGAACTTGCCCCTAGGAGTTATGTTCTCTCGGGGACTCCGAGAGAAAAGGAGAGCAGCAGATCCCTTGAGCCTAGACTTGGGCTGTTGGTGTCGCTTCAGTTTTTATCTATTTGTGGCATACCTCTATAGGCTGGTAGAACTTTAAATGCACGTCCCATCTGTTGCTATGTTGGTCAGATAATCATCACTTTTTGAAGAGGCGCGACGCTCAAAGTTGGTGTGGTGAATTAAGCAACGATTTAGGTCTAATCCTTGAGGACACGTGTAGGCTTCTGATCAAGTAGCCGCTTGAGGTTGGTGTCGTGAATCAAGTGCGACGGTTCAGATCCGATCCGTCATGACACATGTAAACTTCTGATCAAGTGGCCGCTCGAGGCTCAAGGGTTAAAAGCACCTCTCTTGTTTTCGTGGGGAATGAAATTTTGAACGGTAGACATTTGGGCTTCCTTTCCCTCTATAAATAAGGAGGAACTTTGAGGTTAAATCAGTGATTCTTCATGAAATTTCTTGCTTTCAAATTTGGCATTGTTGGTGGGTGGTGATGTCTTCTTTCTTCTTCGTTCAATGGAGGAAGGAGAGGGAGAGGATGGAGACGGTTGCTGCGCTCTTGATGTTCAGGAGTCGTTTGTCAAGGAATGCAAGTTTTCATGATGGTCTCATCGAGGAAGGCTAGTTTTCATGACGAGGCCCTCATGTCAGGGAGGATAGGTAAGGCTCCTACTTCTGCCGAGTCAGTTTGTCTGATCTTTGATCAGATCGGGTCGGGCTGGAGCTGAGGCTTGGTACCTTTATTTCCTTATAGAGTGAAGGAGGGGAGCACAGAACATGCTTGCGGGTGGTTTCTGATTCCTGGGTCTGGCGGTCTGCACTCTTATTGAATGTCGTCGCTTTTTCTGCTACCGTTTCAAGTTCATCTTTGACGTTACGAGCTTGGTGTTGTGTCATCATTGTCTTGCAGGCTTCACTCTACGGTCCGAAACATGATATTTAGTGCTAGCATTTTCCTGAGAGTTCTAGGTGTCATTGCCCTCTCAGAGATGGCGGATTGTTTGTTTAGGAGTGTAACGCCTCGATCCCGTAGATACGAGGATTTTCGACGATATACAAAGGAAGGTGAAAATACACTCACATATGTACGCTAAGCCTTAGTACAGAAAATAAATACAATATACACAAATATTTCAATATTAAATAAATACAAGAATGCCTGCAAAAGGGGTCAGTAATCATGATAGATATGAAAATAGAGATAAATCATGAAATAAAGACAGAATAATAAAGATATTTATGAATAATAAAGGTGTTGAGTCTCCTACTCATATCCCGAGGAGTATCATGTGCTATAATATCTCAGATCTTCAACCTGAGCATGCCAACATAAGGTCATCACAAAGCGACTTGGGAGTGATAAAATGAAGGAAGGATCAGTGATACAATATAATAACACTAACAAGCGGTATATATATATACAAGGATTATTTCAGTATTATAACATTATCGATACCTATCATGTAACAACGGGTTACCTTTATGATATTATGTAAAACATAACTAAAACAATAATGATATATAATCAGAGAGAGTTATGGATATTTATCAATTAACATTGTTTTGTTTAATAATAATTAACAGATTTGAAATATGTAATATGAGATAAGATATAGAGTTTAATAATGAAATTAGTGTGTATTGTTATCACGTATCAAGTCTTAATTAGTTATGTTTACAATTTACACGAACAGTACTAGTAACATGACAATATAGTGATGACAAACATGAATATTTACCCTTGAAATAAACAAAAGTAATCACGCTGTGGTGTTTGAGATTATACAGAAAAAAATATGTCTATACAAAATATAGGGAACTGAGAGTATATATGTACATGAATAGCGGGTCTGTCGAGAATACATAAAGTGCAAAGTATACATGTGACATGATGGTAAATAAGATTGCAGGAAGTGTAACAAGTATAATAATATATATGTGTTGAGCATGTCATGTGATTTATATAATAATAATAATCAGTACCTCATGGTATTTTAATCAATCTCTTCCAGTATCTCATACCACTGGCAGTTCATACTGGAGTCCCTACTCCAGCCGAACCTATCCGAACATGGTATACGGGTGATTGTCAAAAAAGCTAGAGCTTAGAAGGATGTTATCTGAAAGTAAAAGGAATCTTTGGCTTTTCACAATTTATCCGTGATAGCAAGTGCCTAAGCAGGTCGAATCCACAGGGAGGAATACGATGGAAGCTTTTCAGTATATTTACTAAATTGGTTTAGTGTTCTTCTTTGTTTTGAAAAAGAAAAGAAAATAATCCTAAGTTAAAGTTAGTAGAAAGAAGATATAGAAAGGGCATGTATTTGTATTTTGATTTTCTTTTAAAAGAAATTAAAAAAAAAGAAATTAAGTATTCCATAAGAGATCTTACCTCTTCAGTCGATTATCTAACCCTAGATCATTAGCAATGGTTTACTTTAAGTTGGAGGCGATCAAAGCATAGCCCATAAGAATGGAGCCGGTTCCGTCAACATTAGGTCATCAAAACTCAAATGACAAACATGAAATAAGAAGACTATGAAAGCAATTCTATCATCATGAACTATCAATGACACTCAAAAAGGCAAGATTATTCCAAACTATTAGATTCACTGGATTTGAGACACCGAGAGAGAAGAAATTGTTGTAGAAGAATTAAACACAAAGAAAATAACACAAGAAAAAAATAAAAGTAACTTTTGATTAAATAGAAAAATAATAAGAAAAAGGAGAAACTTACATCAATTGTCACTCTTGACTCCATTCTCTCTCTTAGACATGTGAATCTCTTCTCCAATCTTGGTTACAGAAAATAAAATAGAAAAGAAAACTGAAACTAAACTAATCTAAACCCTAATTTTGATCTCTAGAAGTATTTCTGAGATGTCTCTCTGCTCATGCCTTTACTGGAGTATTTATAGGAGAAAGTTTGGCGTAGTGACTCATCAAAATGCTGATTCATTAAAAGATACATTCACAGAATTTTGACATTAAACCCTGAATATGCGGAGAATATCCTTTTCTTCTCTTGATTGGAAATTTAATTGAATTGGGCTGCAGCTAGCGCCTGGATTTGACTTATCAAATGACTAAAATAAAAATAGTAGTCAACAGAAGAATTATAACCTTTAAGTCTTCTTTCTGGAGCATCTTAAATCATTAGATTTGCATTTCTATAAAGAAAGTTATGATCAAATTACTAAATGATGCTCAGTCTGAATCCGAATTTTGATTGAATTGTAGACTATTGGAGTTTCTTATGTGACTCTATCTTGCCATGTAATCAAAAGGTATATTCTCTGAATTTGGATTCAAATCCTAAATATGTTGAGTATATCCTTCCTTCTTTACTTGGAGAATAATTGATTTCCAATCACGAATTTAATTGAATTTTTCTTTCAATCTCCAAATATGATTGCCTCAAATCTCTGAATTTATTGGGCTTCTTGGGCTTGTTGGGTTCTTTTCCTTCTTTCCTCCTTTTATAAAAGTTTGCATATCACTAAGTAAAAGAGGATAAAATAGCAGTGTTTTAATAAAAATGAATATAGGAATGTGACGATAAATATGTAAAATTGATGAGTAATCACACCCCTCACCTATCTTTTGCAGGTCATGCGATTGCATTGAGCATGTGCAACAAGTCATTAAATCTTTATGTTCCTCCTAGAGGACGAGTTTTGTCTCGCGAGGGTTTTCAGTGAATTATACCCACAAAATCCATAAAGAAAGAGAAACAAAGTGTTAGTATTTTGAAAATACATTTTGAAAGAGAAAATATTTGAAGTATTATTGTAAGAATTAAGTAATTTATAAGTTATAGAAAAATTAAACTTTTCATTCCTAAACTTAGTCTTTATTCAAGAACTTGTTATCAATTAAGGTAAGGAGTCAAATTGTATTTCTCATCTAGTCTATTATTTTACCCCAAATTATATGCACCTTTGTGACCATGAAATTTTGACTCGGGGTTCTTTAACTCTAACTCATATGCCTTATTTTCTTCTCTTTTTTTTATATTTTTGGTGGTATTATTGCTTAGTTCTAATAGGCTTTCTAATCTGCCCTTGTAACGAGCCTTTTGTCGGTGACTCCCAAACCGAATTGTTTTAGGGCATCGAGTGAGAAAACACCGCAAGGACTCAAGGACTCGAGCAAATAAGGCCACAAAATTAAGAATTTTATTATATAGACCGCTTGTAGGCGTGAATACTTATGCTTTATGAGGCACATATGCCCAGCTTAATTAGAGAATTTTAATATTATATATATATATATATATATATATATTATATATATTTTCTTCCTTTTTTATAAGGCATAAGAATCTTTATTTTTGAACCCTAAGTATGTAAGTATACAAAGCATGCATATTTCATCAAGGTAAAATTAAGACTAAATTACTTCTCTAATTTTTCTTCCTGACCTTAAAAATCAAACAAATAATCTTATTTTGACAATGTATAAGAAATCCTAATTATGATTCTCCTATTCCTTAAAATTAACTTAATTTCTTATAAAAAATAGATCAAAATATTATTTCTCTTTTCAAATTTTATTTTAAGAAGCAAAAAAATGTTAATTTTTTTAAAATTAAAAGAAAACTTATGTTATGTTAGAACCCTCCCCCACACCTATTTCATGCATTGTCCTCAATGTATGAATGAATGCATAAATACACGAAAAGGAAGAAAGAGGAGTCAAAAATTATCTTAAGGTGGTAGCTCCGGTGGTAGTTGGATTGCGTCAAGCATTGCTACCCAATCAAGATAATGTAGTGGTTCACGAAACTCATCTTTATTGGCCTCTTTTCTATGTACATAATTATAATCACCAATATGAATAGGATCATGAAAGACCCTTTCATGAAACTTATTCCCTTTATATGACCAGTCTTGAAAAATCATCACAGAGTCATCCTGGTCTATACTTATGTTCAACAAAAGAATGTGACTTGGCGGAATGGTTGACTTGGGCTCAAGAATGATAAGTTCCAAAACCAATACTAACTCGAAAAAATAAACTTTGGGTTCGAGAGTCAGTTTTGGTTTAAGAGTTGAGTCTAAATCAAAGAATTGAAATTCACATTCTTTTCCCATCAATGGAATGTGACTGTCCAAAATTGGTGATTCAATTTTTAGATCTATGGGTACGGGAATAAATGTTGCCTCAGAAAATTAGTCCAAATTGGGTAAGAATATCGGAATCAACGTAGATTCGAGGATGAAAACTGAATCACAAGGTTGATCGGGGTCATATTCACATTCAAGTTTAATCTCATTGAATGAAAACTTGCCAATTTGTCCAAGATTTGGAGTTGGTCAAGTTTAAATTTGTGTGATGAAATTGAGTCTTAATCAAAGTCTCCAAGACACCAAGATTCTTCGTTCCTATCAATATGGCTAGGGCAATTAGGAATGGTCGAACATGTGTTAGGTAGAGTTTTCTTGTTCCTATCTTTCACTATGTTGATATAACGACTCATTTGTGCTTTTAGCCTATTAATAGATTGGAAAAAAAATTATTTTCGTACTACATCAGGTTTTTCATACTCCTATCTGAGTTCATAGTTTCTTCTTCTTATTGTGGGACTTGGAACATGTTTTTCATACTCCTATCTGAGTCCATAGGTTTTTCTTCTTGTTGTGGGGCTTGGAACATGGAGTAAGGATCTTAAATTTGGGAGTCTTGTGGGAATTATGATTCCATCATTTTTAGCTTTTGTTCTGGGACTCAATCATGGCTTCTATACTTTTCATCATTTTTCTCCTATTGGATGATCATGACGAGAAAAATTATAGGCTGAATGTTAGAATGGTGGTTGACAACATGACTCGGGGGAGTTGTATCCCCATTGACTCTATGAAGAGTAGTGATAATTATTTCAGTCTTAATTATAGTATTGGGACTGGGGCATGTATTAATTTGGATAAGACCAATCCGACACACTTGGTTGGTTAAAGTTATAATATACCGGGGTAGTAATCTCCGAGTCAAAAGAGGTCGGGGGTGTAATATGGATTACCATTAAAATTGAAAAAATTATCGTTATAAGCCATATCACATAAGAAATGTCAAAAATAAATAAAGAAAAACAAACAAATAAATAAAAGAGAAAAATCTAGCCTAAGTTAGGGTAGACCTTAGACCTAGACGACTCCTAACCGATTAGACTGTCCACGGGGGATATTGTAGAATCTGACCACAAGTTAATCGACTAGGTAGGGACAAGATTGGTGGGAGGTATCCACGCTAAAAAGAGATGGGCCTAATTAAGCCAAACCACCAGCCTTCAGGGTTTCGCCTCTCAATCTCCAACCTTTGACACCGATTTGTCAGGAGTCAAATTCTATTCAACTTCCCCCTTAGGTCAGTCTGCTATTGAGTTCGAGAGGTCCCTAGGGCCAACCTCTACTCAATTTTAGTTAGGTTTTGGTTAGTGAGTGAGAAAATTGTTTGTGGGCTAAAGGAGGGTAATGACTTTCCTACCTTATCTTGTTTATAGGACAAGCCCTTAAATCAATTTAGTGCAATGTGTACATGTATATGAAAAGAAACACTTAAGTAATGTAAACAATTCAAAAGTGTTCCTATACTACATGCTATGCACACGTACCTATGCTCCAGCACTCTTCAACAGTAATGTAAAATGTAAACAAAATTAGACAAATACCTAAATGCAAAGTCTAACCATTTTTTAATTAATTACAAACACAAGTTACTGTTGAATTATATATATATATATATATATATATATATATATATATATATATATATATATATTTATATTGCAGAATAAGTCGACAAAAAAATATAATTACAGAGTTACCTTTTGTAGTTGCAAACTTCTTGTAATCTACTCCTGCACACAAAAACAAAGAAGAAAAATTAACCACTTAGTAATTAATAACAATATCGTTCCCTCCCCGACAACGACGCCAAAATTTGATTGTCAAAAATGTTAGAGTCAAATCTCAGGCTTTTCGCATTTTATCTGCGATAGTAAGTGGCTAAGTGGGTCGATCCACAGGAAGGAATACGATGGAAGCTTTTCAATATGTTTACTAAATTGGTTAAGTGTTCTTTTTTATTTTTGAAGAAGAAAAGAAAAGAATCCTAAGTTAAAATTAGCAAAAAGAAGATACATAAAGGATAAGTATTTGTATTTTGGTTTTCTTTTAAAAGATATAAAAATGAAAAGAAATTCGTGCTAAGTATTCCACAAGAAATCTTATCTTTTCAGTCAATTGTCTAACCCTAGATCGTTAGCGATGGTTTTTCTTGAGTTGGAGGCGATCAAAGCATAGCCCATAAGATTGTAGTCGGTTCCGTCAAATTAGATCATCAAAACTCAAACGGCAAGCATGAAATAAGAAGATTATGAAAGCAATTCTATCATCATGAGCTACCAGTGGCACTCACAAAGGCAAGATTATTTCGAGCTATTAAATTCACTTGATTTGAGACACCGAGAGAAAAGAAAGTGTTGTAGAAGAATTAAACACACAGAAAATAACACAAGAAATAAAATAAAAGTAACTTTCAATTAAAAAGAAAAACAATAAGAAAAAGGAGGAACTTATATCAATTGTCACTCTTGACTTCATTCTCTTTTAGACATGTGAATCTCTTCTCCAATCTTCATTACAAAAAATAAAACAGAAAAGAAAACTGAAACTAAACTTATCTAAACCCTAATTTTGATGAAAGTATTTCTGAGATGTCTCTCTACTCATGCCTCTGCTGATGTATTTATAGGAGGAAGCTTAGGGTAGTGACTCATCAAAATGCTGACTCATCAAAAGGTTGAAAAACACCTAGAGGGGGGGTGAATAGGTGTTAGTGCTAATCTAAAACTTAATGCAAAACTAAGTGCGCTAAATGCGGAAGCTAATGCAAATTATGCACAAACTAATACAATACAACAAGTGTAGCCGAATTCTCCTTGCGAGGCTCTGGACTAACTCCCCTTGATTCCCCTTGAAATGGGTTGAGGCGCTATGTGAAGCTCTTGTTGGATGAGTATAAGTTGGGCACACACACACAAGCAATCCAAGCAATGTGCACACACAATCAAGCCAAGCAATCAAGGATATAGCAATATGGATTATGCAAGACACAACACAACCAAATAAATATGATATGACAAGATGAATTATGCTCAACACAAGCAAATATGATATGAATGAAGTATGATGCTTTGCACAAATGTAAAGAGAGAGAGTTTAGAGACACGTGGATCAAACGCAAACACAAAAATATATTTCGAGGTTCGAGCACCCTTGCTCTACATCCCCGCCTATACCACCGTGTAGGATTTCCAATCCACTATCTCCCACCGAGGGAACCTCTACCGAAGAGGATTTGTTACAACACTTAGGAGTACCAAACTCCTCTCTCAAACAACCACCTCACAACCGAGGGGTAGGCCCGTAGCCAAATACAACAACCAACACCTCTACCGAAGAGGGTTACAACCAAATCTCCACCTCTCACTAGAGGGAGCAAACCAATCACCCGATCACCTCTACCAAAGAGGGATACAATAAGAATAAGGGTGTTTACAACAAGTGGTTCCAAAAACCACAAACTTAAACTCTCTTTCTTTTTCTCTTTTCTTTTCCACAAAAATAAGATGCTAATAGATTAGGATAGTATGATAGCTCAAGTGTGGAAAACTAGGTGTTTGAAAAATAAGAAACAAAGAAAAACTCTTGGGAAAATTCTTGCAAAAGATAAAGAATGAGAAACAAGACAAATCTCCCAAAATATTCTTTTCTTTGATTTTTCCAAAAACCTAAAACAATAAAGATTGAAAGATTAAAGCCCGAAACACTTTTGAAAAACTTGTTTTAAACACTTCAGAAAACCAGAATTTTTTCTCTTCAAAAACTTGGCCAAAATCCCCAAAGAGATGGGGTTTATATAGGCCCATCAGAAAACTAGCCGTTAGGCTGAGCTGGCAGCCTGACAGGCTGCCGGTCGACCGCCAACGGTCAGAAATATGACCGTTGGGCAACTGCGGTCGACCGGCCCGGTCGACCCAACCAAACAGAGAGCAGAGCTCTCATCTCAGTCGACCGGCACGGTCGACCCAAACAACCCGAGAGCAGAGCTCTCAGACCCGGTCGACCGGCTCGGTCGACCGTTTTTGTGTCTGCCCAGACGTGCACATCTGTGCACGTCGGTCGACCCTACGGGTCAACCGGCTCTTGGTGCGGTCGACCGTCCGGGTCGACCGACCAGCCTGTCAGCACAAAAAAAGACAGAAAATTTGAGAAAAATATTTTCTAAAAAATCTTTTATCTCTTTTAAAAATACCATAAAAATTGTTTTATCATTTTATATTTAAACTCAAACAAGTGATAAAGAATTTCAAGACAATATATCAACATATCAATTCATTTTTGTGTCTTGCAAATTTTATCAAAAACAAAGCTTGTATTTTTGTCAAACTTGATTTTTTCAAAACATGAATAGGATAGTCAAAATAAGTTTGTCTAGCAACTTTAAAGTATGTATGTATATCTAGAACATATCTAATATACATAGAAATAAAGTAAACTTGTTTTGATCTACTATCCATGAAAACCAAAATCCAGATCATGAAATGTGTATGTTGTGTGCACTTGAGCATATCAACTATACTAAGCTTTACAAATGGATCTAAAACACACTAAACTAACCTATGGATACCTAAGTCTTCTTGATGATCTTCATCTTCAAGTTGACTTGCTCCAAACCTCCATCCATGGGCTAGGCAATGTGTGATCTTGACGCTTTGGCCCTGGAATCATCATGAAAAGCTTCTAAGCACCTTGTTGAAGCTAATCACCAACTAATATCTTGGTTAATGATCTGAAACTTAAACAACACAAGATTATTAGTAAACATAACTACATGAGTTAATCATCATCAAAACTAGAGTGGAAGGCCTTTGGGCCAACAATCTCCCCTTTTTGATGATGACAAAACTCATGGAGTTATATATATGCATGGATTAAAGTTAGGCTTCAAAGAAGCTCCCCCTTAACTCATGCATAGACAAGTAAATAAAATATATGCAATGAATGTACATAAACATGTATGCATCAATATGCATAAAACACAAACACATGTTCTAGAAGCTCTAGTTACCAATTAAATTAATAAAGCATTAACAACATAAACACTAGATGCTCTAGATACCAATAAAAACTTAATACTTACTAATAAAACTTAATATATGCAAAAACATAAGTATGCATATATAAAAACATGTTAAACTCTCAAATAATTCTCCCCCTTTTGTCAATCATCAACAAAGGGGTAAACAAAGTAAAATCAAATCGAACAAATTTTTCTCCCCCTTTTGTCAATCAAAAAGATCGAGAAGGGGTGACTATAAACAACATGATATCAATTGAAAATAAACAAAGATCAATAGATGTTATATGCTATATACTTTCATGAAGAGGAAGACGCTAAGTTAGCTTCCCTACACATATGCATTACATGAAAGAGGGATGTTAAGCTCTAATTCACATAACACACATTATGTAATGCATAAGAGGAGATGTGAAGCTCCCCCCACACACGTGTACCACATACGAAGAGATGTTAAGCTCTTCAATACAAGATACACTCATCATGAATCTATATGCATATAGTCAATACAAATCAAAACTTTTGTATTTTTCTTAAAAAAAAATTTTAGATACCAATTTTAAGTAAAAACACATGATACATCTTGATATCAATTGAAATTAAACATAATAAATTTTGAATGTCTAAACAAAATTTTGATACCAATTGTAAATAATTTTCATATTAAATATATGATACCAATATGAAATTTTTTTCAATCATAAAGTTAGGGAGTGGGAAACAAATACCATTTGAAGAATCACCAATTGAAAGACAAAATTAAATTTTCTCCCCCTTTATGAAATACCAACTAAAAGGATGCATGGGCTTGATACCAATTTAAAGGTAATCAATTGAAACAAAATTGAAACTCAAGCACTAGCATAAACAAGATTTTGTGAAAAATTTATATCTTAATCACAAATAAAAGTGTATGAAATGGAATGAGTACCAATCACCAATAGATGATACCAATTGAAAATATACATACACAATAAACATATGAGTATACAAAAAGATCAAAATGATACCAATTGAAAGAGTTCAATGATACCAATTGACATAGCAATAAGTTCAAGTGTATACATCACATTACAATACCTCCCAATCAAGGTTCAAGTTTTAAATGATTTTCATTTTAAAGCATACAAGACCATGATCTCCCATCCATCCTCCCATAAAGGGTAGGGGTTTTCAAAAATAGATTTGAAAATAAGCTTTGTTTGAAAATCACTACCATAGTGAAGAATACTGTAACTAGTTAAATGGAAAATCTTTTAAACTAGTACGAAATCCTTCAAGTAAGGAATACAACAAAATAGTTTTTCATGAAATAAGAAATCCTCATGAAAATCAACACTCTAATCCAATTAAGCACAATTTTGACTCATGAAAACAAAACATGAGCAAGCAATAAAAGTGAGTGTACATATAAAGTGTGAATATCATAATCATGAAATTTTTTTTTTATTAAGCTCAATTATTCCTTAATCATGAAAACACGAAAATCATCAAAACTTATTTAATCTTCACGGCATATGTATGTCTAATACAAACTAAAGTATACATACATATCCAAAACACAACGAGTCCACAATTTATATATGCATGAAGGCACGTTGCTCAAAAGGATAAACATGTATATCTAATAGTTTGAACAAGATAGACATATACATGAAGTTAAACAATTAAACACAAAATCAAGAAAAACTTCACCAAAAACAAATTTCATTTCATGGTATATGTATGAATTGTCAACACAAGAAGTATACATACATATCCCTAAACACAATTGAGTCCATATATAGATTTGCATGAAAGGCAAATGACTCAAGGAGTATACATGTATATCTTAAAGTTTGCAATACAAACATATACATGAAGTGAAAACTCATAAAACAAATTCAAAAATAGGAATACAAGTTTAAAATGTATGAATCATCAAAACTAGACTATACTAGCACATGTAATGGGTTCAAATAAGCAATCAAGCCCAAACATATATAAATTTATTTGTGGCCCACTATATGTACAAGTATAAATCTTCTAGTTTTAATGAAAACTAACATCTAAACATGTAATCAAGGCATAAAGCATAAAAACAAAATAAAGAATTCACCATGATAAAACTAAAACATGATTATTATGTAAATTCACATGTATTAGATTCATGATGTACATTATAGTTTAAACAAAAGTGAGAACACTAAGAATGGGTTCATACAAGCATGTGTGTCTCAAATACTATATATGTATGTCAAGGATCTAATAATCATGGCATTTACATACTAATCCATAGACAATGAAAACATGCTATAAAACATCAATATGAAATACAACACATATATGATCAATATGTACATGCATGTGCATTAGATCTAGGTCATACAAATTAGTTTTACCAAGGTGAAAACACAAAAATATAAGTCCATATAAAACATGGATGTTTCAACCAACTAATAAGTATAACACTAATCTAATCAACATGACATATTTAAGATGATCACTAAACATCAAATCATGCTATGAAAGATAAACATGGAAAGCATGTAAACATAAGGAGTTAGAGATTCGATACCAAAACCAATGAGGGCACCGCTCTATTTCTCCAAAACAAAGGTGGTCCTCTCCACCAAACTTTCCCTTGAAAGTGATGCATCCAATTGATCTCCTTTAAGTCCGGAACGCATCCACTCCAAGGTGTCATCACTCTCACGTCATGTGAGAGCCCACACCTATATCAAAAACAATAGGAGGGGTGGTCTTTGGTACCCACATCTTGTTGGGTCCATGGGGGTTAGTCCCTTCCCTAACCCAAACAAATTTCTTTGCTAAATTTGAAACATTTAATCTATCATAACAAAATTTAGCAAGATGACCTTTTCGGCCACAATGTGTACATGTGTACACATGAGCATACATGTGTTGATGGTGTCCGTGTAGAGCATGTGTATGCCGTGGAGGGTGTGCATGCATAAAAGTTGGAACTTGTTTCTTACGAACCAAGTTTCCAAGCGAGTGTGGTTCATGGCACATTGGCTCATAGTGGAGTCCAAACAATCTACTCTCTTCTTTAACATACAAATATCATCATTAATTCTAGAAGAAGAGGTACATGCATTAGGTAGACTAGATGAAGCTACACTAGCATGGCAAACATGTGCAGCAATTTTATTTTGTAAAACAACATTTTTCTTTAAACACATTTCTAAATCTTTAAAAATTGAAGCAATCTTAATTTTAAAGAATCATTTTCTTTTAAAACAAAATCAACTTTTGAAGACAAATTTTCATTTTTCTTCAAAATAGCATGGCAATCATTTTTAGACTTCAAAAAGTTATTTCTTTAAGTGCAAGATCAAGTTGAGATTTTAATGAATCCCTCTCATTAGCAATCTCCTCTTTCTCTTGCAAACAACATCAAGTCTAGAATGTAAACTCTTATTTTCTTTTTCAATTTTTAGACTTTTCTTTTTCAAAATCTTATAATTTTCAATTAATTTTTCACAAACAATAGAAAGTTATTCATTTAAAGCATGGGCATCAAAATTATCACATGAAGAACTAAAGCAATCATCACTATCTAAGTGGGGTTCCGAATGTACCTCAAGGGAGTCATTCCCTTGGACCATGAAGCATTGTGAATCGGATTCTCCACTAGATTTCTCCGGTTGGTTTGGCACTTGAAGCTCGGAGGTGGTGGTGGTTGTTGTTAACTTGTTCCACACTGCAAAGGCGGAATCAATGTTAGAAACATACATAAGATAATCTTTAGATAATGTGCTTCTAATGGCCTCTAGGGCTTGTGCATTGGCCCCTATATGATTGCGATCACTAAGGAAGGATTCCTTGGTAATAGCAAGATAAACTTTATGACCTAGGGTTTGTAAATAAACGGTCATCCTAATCTTCCAAACATGAATGTTGGAAGGGTCAAACATAGGTAGGGTCATGAAAGCCATGGTAAACTATATGTGTGCAAACAAGCAAATGCAAACAATAGATTAGCAAGCAAATGGATCTCACTCCTAGGATGTTAAGCCTAAGTATCAGGAGCACTAGCTCTGATACCAATTGAAAAACACCTAGAGGGGGGTGAATAGGTGTTAGTGCTAATCTAAAACTTAATGCAAAACTAAGTGCGCTAAATGCGGAAGCTAATGCAAATTATGCACAAACTAATACAATACAACAAGTGTAGCCGAATTCCCCTTGCGAGGCTCTGGACTAACTCCCCTTGATTCCCCTTGAAATGGGTTGAGGCGCTATGTGAAGCTCTTGTTGGATGAGTATAAGTTGGGCACACACACACAAGCAATCCAAGCAATGTGCACACACAATCAAGCCAAGCAATCAAGGATATAGCAATATGGATTATGCAAGGCACAACACAAGCAAATAAATATGATATGACAAGATGAATTATGCTCAACACAAGCAAATATGATATGAATGAAGTATGATGCTTTGCACAAATGTAAAGAGAGAGTTTAGAGACACGTGGATCAAACGCAAACACAAAGATATATTTCGAGGTTCGAGCACCCTTGCTCTACATCCCCGCCTACACCACCGTGTAGGATTTCCAATCCACTATCTCCCACCGAGGGAACCTCTACCGAAGAGGATTTGTTACAACACTTAGGAGTACCAAACTCCTCTCTCAAACAACCACCTCACAACCGAGGGGTAGGCCCGTAGCCAAATACAACAACCAACACCTCTACCGAAGAGGGTTACAACCAAATCTCCACCTCTCACTAGAGGGAGCAAACCAATCACCCGATCACCTCTACCAAAGAGGGATACAACAAGAATAAGGGTGTTTACAACAAGTGGTTCCAAAAACCACAAACTTAAACTCTCTTTCTTTTTCTCTTTTCTTTTCCACAAAAATAAGATCCTAATAGATTAGGATAGTATGATAGCTCAAGTGTGGAAAACTAGGTGTTTGGAAAACAAGCAACAAAGAAAAACTCTTGGGAAAATTCTTGCAAAAGATAAAGAATGAAAAACAAGACAAATCTCCCAAAATATTCTTTTCTTTGATTTTTCCAAAAACCTAAAACAATAAAGATTGAAAGATTAAAGCCCGAAACACTTTTGAAAAACTTGTTTTAAACACTTCAGAAAACCAGAATTTTTTCTCTTCAAAAACTTGGCCAAAATCCCCAAAGAGATGGGGTTTATATAGGCCCATCAGAAAACTAGCCGTTAGGCTGAGCTGGCAGCCTGACAGGCTGCCGGTCGACCGACCCGGTCGACCGCCAACGGTCAAAAATATGACCGTTGGGCAACTGCGGTCGACCGGCCCGGTCGACCCAACCAAACAGAGAGCAGAGCTCTCATCTCGGTCGACCGCCACGGTCGACCCAAACAACCCGAGAGTAGAGCTCTCAGACCCGGTCGACCGGCTCGGTCGACCGTTTTTGTGTCTGCCCAGACGTGCACATCTGTGCACGTCGGTCGACCCTATGGGTCGACCGGCTCTTGGTGCGGTCGACCGTCCGGGTCGACCGACCAGCCTGTCAGCACAAAAAAAGACAGAAAATTTGGGAAAAATATTTTCTAAAAAATCTTTTCTCTTTTAAAAATACCATAAAAATTGTTTTTTCATTTTATATTTAAACTCAAACAAGTGATAAAAAATTTCAAGACAATATATCAACATATCAATTCATTTTTGTGTCTTGCAAATTTTATCAAAAACAAAGCTTGTATTTTTGTCAAACTTGATTTTTCCAAAACATGAATAGGATAGTCAAAAGAAGTTTGTCTAGCAACTTTAAAGCATGTATGTATATCTAGAACATATCTAATATACATAGAAATAAAGTAAACTTGTTTTGATCTACTATCCATGAAAACCAAAATCCAGATCATGAAACGTGTATGTTGTGTGCACTTAAGCATATCAACTATACTAAGCTTTACAAATGGATCTAAAACACACTAAACTAACCTATGGATACCTAAGTCTTCTTGATGATCTTCATTTTCAAGTTGACTTGCTCCAAACCTCCATCCATGGGCTAGGCAATGTGTGATCTTGACGCTTTGGCCCTGAAATCATCATGAAAAGCTTCTAAGCACCTTGTTGAAGCTAATCACCAACTAATATCTTGGTTAATGATCTGAAACTTAAACAACACAAGATTATTAGTAAACATAACTACATGAGTTAATCATCATCAAAACTAGAGTTGAAGGCCTTTGGGCCACAAAGGTATATTTTCAGAAATTTGAAGTTGAACCCTGAATATGCTGAGAATATACTTTTCTTCTCTTGATTGGAAAGGCTGCAACTAGCTGTTATATTGATTGCTGAATAAGACTTATCAAATGACTGAAATAGAAATAGTAGTCAACAGAAGAATTATAGCCCTTTAAGTTTTCTTTCAAGAGCATCTTGAATTTTCAGATTTGCATTTTATAATGAAAGTTATGATCAAATTACTAAATGATAATCAGTCTGAATTCGAATTTTGATTGAATTGTAGACTTTTGGAGTTTCCTCCTGTGACTCTATCTTGCCATATAATCAAAGGGTATATTCTCATATTTGTATCTAAACCTTGAATATGCTGAGAATATCCTTTCTTCTTTACTTGGAAAATAATTGGTTTCCAATCATGAATTTAATTGAATTTTCCTTTCAATCTTCAAATATCATTGCCTCAAATCTCTGAATTTATTGGGCTTTTTGGGCTCTTTTCCTTCTTTCTTCTTATAAAAGTCTGCACATCACTAAGCAAAAAGAGGATAAAATAGCATAGCTTTATTAAAAATGAATATGGGAATGTGACAATAAATATGTAAAATTGATGAGTAATCAACGGGTACCATTATTCGAACGAGAGAGTGACCAAATAACAAGCGTTTCTGATATCATTATCGTTTATACCGTTTTATTATGTTAATTGGAAACTTAATGGTCAAGGAGTTCTAGTCAGGTGGGTGTATCTCATGCATACCCGGTACCACGGCCTTAAATAAACCACTGGCTACTGAGACCAGGGCTACCCGCTAGGGCAGGAGCAAGAAACAAGAAGCTCAATAAACTTTATACAATTGGAAGCCAGCACTACCGTCCCCTGCAGTGGGATAAATATGGATTCATGACATCACCTGGTAATACCTAGTCAACCGTCAAGCCTCCCCCAACCCTACGTTATATTTATTTTATTTAAACTAACAATATGTCTGGAACAATAACAGTGCCTGTAACATGTAATAGGATAACATGACATGTACAAGATAATAGGAAGCATGCGATCCATAGGACCTGGGACTCTAGAGGTGGCCTCCACGGATTCATGTACATGATAACATGATAACATGAGGTTCAATATTTCATGTGGCAATTAGCTCCGCACATCTTAGATCAATTGCCGGTATATCCCACTAACAAGATTATTATATCGATATCAGTATCAGGAATAAGAAACAAAATTGTATTGTATTAAATAGCCATGTAACAAGAATACATGAATATGCATGTAAAAATATTCCATGTGATAGGGCAGTGATCCATGTAACAGGAATACTGAAACAATCAAAATATGTATACAAGTGAATCCATGTGATAAATACATGCAATCACAGTGTAGAGTAGCTCTGTAACAATGATACAAGTATATGAAATATAAGTGTAGCATGTCCGTGTAATTGGTAATACAAGTACATGAAATAACAGTTTTCAGTGTATGAAATAACAGTGCCCAGTATGCTAGCGTGTCCGTGTAACAATGACACTAATACATGTAAGCTATATCGATGTCCACAAATGTAACATAATAATGTCCAGTGTAAAAAATTATCCGTGTAGCAGTGACAGTGTCAAGGTGATATAGTCAATATGTGTTGGTCCCGAGTGATGCCAAGTGTGGATCTAAAATACAATGTCAACACTCACACAAGAATATTAGTGTTAGAGAAATAAACGTATTTGCAATAAGGAAAATAAATCACAGAAAATTTAAGCAAACGCAAACACAAGTGATTTATTCTGGTTCGGTTCTCGTGACCTACATCTAGTCCCCAAGCCACCCGCTTGAGATTTTCCTTGATCCTTTGACTTTGTACACCCAAAATCAACACCTTGTATCCCACTTGACAAATCCCCTTTGCCAAATGTATACAACTCTTCTTACAACCAAGAAGACCACAACACCTTGTACAAACTCTCTTCAACCCGAAGACGCTCTTGTACAATGTTCCTCTTTAAGTGATTACAAACTTTCCTTTAAGCCTTGAATCTGTATGTGATCGTGGACAAGGGCTATTATAGGTGGACTCTCAGAAATCTTCACTATAGAGTAGAATTTGAATGAAGAACTGAAAGTGAAAAACAGTTTTCTAAAATCATATTTTTTCAACAGAATTTTTGGTCAGAAAACTTTTGATTTTGATTGATGTATTTAGCCTAGAATAACATACCTATTCATAGCTGAAATCTACAGTCAGTTAGGGTAGTTATCAGGTCTATTTTGAATTTTGAAATGTTGGATAACGTTGGATAAAACACCAGAAAACAGAAACTGTCCAACGTCAGAAACTACCATTAGTCGACTTGACATATGGGTTAATCGACTAAGTTGGGCAATTTATACTGGGTTAGTCGACTAATCTTGGGTATAATTCGACTACATAAGACTAAAACAGATATGCAAGTTATTAGAAACTATAATTAGTCGACCAACAGGAATTATAAGTCGACTACAACATATATTAGTCGACTAGTCTTTTTTATAAGTCGACTAACAACCCTATTAGTCTGCTAATAGGAAGGGTCAAGTCTGCTAATAGCAAGGGTCAAGTCTACTAATAGGTGATCAAGTCTACTAATAGGAAGGGTCAAGTCTACTAATATACTAAAGATGTGTATGTGTGTTTCAAGGCTTTTAACATACTATTAACCATTACAATACACATCAATAGCAACTCTCTTTGAGAAGTCTTGATCATGTAGAACTCTTGAATAGGCTTGTGCAAAAGAGCTCCATTGAAATGGCTTCACAAATGTATCATCAAAAGCAAGTTCCAACATTCTCCCCCTTTTTGATGATGACACTTTGTGTGCACAAATGCTCCCCCTGCAGAAAATAAGTTATATGTTCTCCCCTACAGAAAATCGGTTATAACAGATATAGAAATACTTGTGTTCTCCCCCTGCAACAAATATATCATAACATGTATATATATGATAAATATTTGAAGTATTGTTCTTATCAAACTTCTTATATGGTACCAGAAAGATAAACTTTAGATGGTACCATCATAAGAGCAATGCATTTTAAATCACCTAGAGGGGGGTGAATAGGTGATAATGCTAATCTAATGAACTAAATGCGGAATTTAAAAACTAATTGCAATTACACTTAATGCAACCAATAAGTGATGCACACACAACCAAGCCAAGCATATAAATATGAATGATCAACATAAAATAATGCAAGGCACAATACAAAGAGAGAGAGAGAGAGAGAGAGTAAGAGTCAATGGATCAAGCGCAAACAATAAGATTTGTTTCGAGGTTCGAGCACCCAGCTCTACATCCCCGCCTTCACCCAGAAGGATTTCGAATCCACTAGCTTGTCCACACAGGACTCCCGCACAGGGAACCTCCACTGAGGATTTGGGGCAATACAATAACAAGGAGTACCCAACTCCTCTCTTTACAACCACAACCTCTCACTAGAGGCTAAGCACCAAGCCAACAAAACTATCACCTCACAACTTGAGGGATAAGCACAAAGCTACACAAGGATCACCTCACAACTTGAGGGATACAACCCACTTGCACAACCTCCTCAACACTATGAAGGAAAGGCACAAAGCCAGCAAAAATAGGGTTTACAACTTGGTGATAAAAAGACCACAAACCAATCTCTTTTTCCCACAAACACAAAGACCCTATAGATAGGATAGAATGAAGCTCAAGTGTGAAAAATAAAGTGTTTAAAACAAAGAAAAATAACTTGGGAAATCTCCACAAAGGTATAGAATGCTTAGACCAAAACAAATTCCCAAAAGACTATTTTTCTTTAAATTAATAAAACACTTTTGAAAACAATGAAGATTGATCTTTTAGCACAAAGAAACTCTTTTCAAAACTTGAGTAAACACTAGAGAAAGCTCAGAAATTTTATCCCAAAAATTCTTGATGAAAACTGGTCACAAATGGGATTTTTATAGCCTCTTTAAAAATATAGCCGTTGGCAGCAAAAATTACCAGAAATGGCCATACGGTCGACCGGCCAACGGTCAATTTTTGACCGTTTGCTGCTACCGGTCGACCGCCCGGTCGACCGGATCCTGAACCAGAGAGCAACGGCTCTCTGGCCGGTTGACCGCCCGGTCGACCAGAGCAAACCCGAGAGTGGGTTGCTCTCAGTCGGTCGACCGGTCGGTCGATCGGTCGACTGACACGGCTACGTGCACAATCTTGTGCACGCCCAGTCGACCTGGTCGGTCGACTGGCTCCTGGTCGGTCGACCTGCTCCGGTCGACCGTAGCGGTCGACCGCCAGAGCCTAGCAGCCAATAAATGGGACTGAAAAACTGAATTTTTAAAGTCTTAAAAATTCCCATAAAATCTCTAAAATTTACAAAAATAGTTTTATCATTATACATTGATAAACAAACTTGTGTGAAAATTTTCAACACAAATTTTAAACATTTTGAACCATTTTTGTGTTATGGAAAAATTACCAAAAACCAAAAACTGTATTTTTCCAAACTTTAATTTTCCAAATGAAAATCCAATTTTTCCAAAAACTCATTCAAATATTAAAACATGATACTTAAACACTTTGAAGCATGTTGCATATGGATAGAAATCCAATATACAAGAAACATATATATTTTCATGTTTTTGACTTTTCATTCAAAAATATGTTTTGTTAAAAATACAAAACTTAAAACACATGAATAGGTAAGTCAAACTACGTTTATCTGGGAAGTTAAGCATGCATGTATATAGAATGAATCTACTATACATAAAACCATTTAAACTTGTTTTGATCTAACTATTCATGAAACCAAGATCGGTTAAACCAAAAACTGAAATACCGAATCCAAAATATAAAACGTGTGTGTATTGTGAACTTGAGCATATCATACTATTCTAATCTTTACACATGGATCTAAATAAACTAAAAACTATGGATACCTAAGTCTTCTTGTAGAGCGCCGTCTCCAAGCCGACTATCCAAAACTCCGTGATCCACCGAGCTTGACTCCAACGAGTACAATGTATGATCTTGATGTTCGGGCTCTTGAATCACCTTGTGAAAGCTTTCAAACCATCTTGTTGAAGCTAATCATTAACTAATATCTTGGTTAATGATCTGAAACTGAAATCACAAGATTATTAGTACACATAACTACATGAGTTAATCATCATCAAAACTAGAGTGGAAGGCCTCTGGGCCAACAATCTCCCCTTTTTGATGATGACAAAACTCATGGAGTTATATATGCATGGATTAAAGTTAAGTTTCAAGGAAGCTCCCCCTTAACTCATGCATAGGAAGAAACATAATAAATATGCAATGAAGGCTCATGAACATGCATAGACATGCATAAAAAACAATGAAACATGGTATAAAACATGTTCTTGATACCAATTAAGCGGTAAAACTATATTAAAGCTCTTGAAGCTAAAATTAAACACGTTCTTTAAATAAAGCATTTGATACCAATAAAATGCAATAAAATGCTCTTGATACCAATAAACATCAAACAAAAAAAATACTCTTGATACCAATTAAACGACAAACTAATAAACAAAAACAAACTATGTTTCTAGATAAACAAAATATGCATATAAACTTAAATAATTCTCCCCCTTTTTGTCAATCATCAACAAAGGGGTCAAAAACAATAAAAACAATGTTCTCCCCCTTTTTGTTCGAAACAAAGAACCAATAAAGGGGTGATATCAAACAAATCAATATAAATTTTCATGGATACTAATTGAAGGGAATAGGTCAATAGATACCAATGAAAGTAAACAAAATCTTGATACCAATTGAGTAAATAAAGCATTGATATCAATTGTGAGAAAACAAATAAAATCTTAATATCAGTTGAAAGTATTCAAATAAACATCTTGATACAAAAAGATACCAATAGTAAGTATTTGTCATTTTGAACATATGATACCAAAACAAAATCAATATTCATTTTTCAATCATTTTTTTTTCTCATCATAAAGTATGGGAGTAGAAATCAACGGTAAATAAAATACCAATTGAAAGATAAAAATACTAATTTTCTCCCCCTTTATGAAATACCAACTAAAAAGATGATCAAATTTTTATTTGTTATAAGCTTATGCATCGTTATTAAAATATCAATTGAAGAACTAATCAATTGAAAACATGATAGTCATTAAAATTTCAAGCTTATCCATAAACAAAATTTATATATGTATGAAAAATTAGATACCAATCGAAATTGATACAATTTGAAGTGAAAGCATACATACATAAAAATATATATGAGTATACAAAAATGTCAATATTGATACCAATTGAAAGAATCCAATGATACCAATTGAAACAACAATAATATCAAATATATATCTCATATAACCTACCACCCATTCATGCTCATGTTTAAAATGATTTTCAATAAAAGAACATACAAGACATGGACTCCCATCCAGCCGCCCGTTTAAGGTAGGGGTTTTCAAAAATAGGTTTGAAGAATAGTGTATGTTTGAAAACTCTACCATAACGAAGAAATAGAACGAGTTAAATGGAAAAACTTGTAAACAAGTACGAAATCCTTCAAGTAAGGAATAAAACAAAATTATATTTCATGAAATACATATAAATCACATGGCACTAAACACTCGAATTCCATAAAACATGTATCATACTCATGAAAATAAAATCATGAGAAAACTAATAAAGTGAGTGAACAAGTGTTATGGTGACACATATCAACATGAAAATATTCAATTAAGCTTAATTAAGATATTCCTTAAAAACATGAAAATATGAAACTCATGAAAAAAAAACTAAATTTTCATTAAAATAATTTATACTTCAAGGCATATGTAAGTTTTGACAACACAAGAAGTATACATACATATCCCTAAACACAATTTGAGTCCATAATAAAGATTTGCATGAAAAGCAAATGACTCAAGGGGTATACATGTATATCTTAAAGTTTGGCAAAATAAACATATACATGAAGCGAAAACACATGATCATAAAACATATCCAAAATGGGAATACAAGTTAAAAATGCATGAATCATCAAAACTAGACTATACTAGCACATCTAATGGGTACAAATAAGCATTCAAGTACAAACATATAATGATCTATTTGTGGCCCACTATATGTACAAGTATATATCCTAGTTTTAATGAAAACTAACATTTAAACAAGTAATCAAATCATGAAGCATAAAACGAGACATAAATCAACATGATAATCATAAAAACGATAATGTAAATCCACATGCTATTAGAGTTATGATATACATAATAGCTAAACATATGTGAGAACACAAGGAATGATCAATAAGAACATGGGTGATCTCAAAAGCTATACATGCATGTCAATGGTCTAATAATCATGGCATTTAACATACTAATCAAAACATGAAGTATCAAAACAAAACATCACAAACATCCATATGATCATTATGTATATGCATGTGTATTAGATTTAGAACATACATATTAGTTAAAAACAAAGTGAGAACACATAGATATAGATCCATATAAAACATTGGTGTCTCAAATAACTAAACATGTATATCACTAATCTAATGAACATGACATAAGCATAATAATCAATAAACATGACATGCTATGAATCAAAAACATGAAAAGCATGCAAATAAACGGGAGTTAGAGATCGATACCAAACCGATGAAGGCACCTCTCTAGTTCTCCAAACCAAGGTGGTCTTCCCACCAAACCTTCCCATGAAAGTGATGCATCTAAATGGTCATCATGAAGCTCGGAACGCATCCACTCCAAGGTACCGCTACTCTCACGTCATGTACGAGCCCACACCTACATCAAATACAATAGGGGTGGTCTTTGGTACCCATTTCCTTTTGGGTCCATAGGGGTTAGAGCCTTTCCTAACCCAAACAAAATTAGTTGCTAAATTAACATCATGCATATGATCATAACAAAATTTAGCAAGGTGGCCCTTTCGTCCACAATGTGTACATGTGAACACATGAGCATACATAGTGTGAAAGTTGTGACCGTGAGGAGCACGTGTATGCCGTGGAGGGTGTGCATGCAAAGATGGAACTTGTTTCTTTCGAACCAAGGATTCCAAGCGTGTATGATTCAAAGAACATTGGCTCAAAGTGGAGCCCAAACAATCAACACTTTTCTTCAAAACATTTATATCATTTTCAATACCAGAAGATAAAGTAGAGCATGCAATAGATGTGCTTGGTGAAGCTACACTAGCATGGCAAACATGTGAGTCTATATCAATTTTTAAAGATTCATTTTTTTAAAACTAAATCTAATTCTTTTGTGATGAAACCAATTTCATTTTTCAAAGAATGATTATCTTTTAAAATAAAATCTAATTTTGAAGATAAAACTTCATTGTTTTTTAAAACATCATCACAATCATTTTTACTTTTCAAAAATTCATTTTCCTTTAGGGCAAGGTCTAATTGAGATTTAAGTGAGTCACGTTCACTAGCAATCTCTTCCTTCTCTTGCAAAATCAATTCAAAACTTGAACACAAATCCTTATATTCTTCTTTTAGTTCAAAATTTTTCTTTTTCAAAAGGTCATGTTTTTCCAAAAAATTTCAAGCTTAGTAGCAAGTTCTACATTTAAGGTTTGTACTTCTAAACACCCATAGCAATAGGAACTAGAGCTAGCATCTAGTTGAGATTCCGATTGTACCTCAAGGGAGTCATTCCCTTGGACCATGAGGCAATGCTCGTCGGACTTGTCCTAGATCTCCTCATCTTATTTATAATCTTTGGTAGCTCGGGAGAAGTCAAAATGCTCCAAACTGCAAAAGCCGAATCATAGTGAGCAAACACATATAAAAGATCTTTATCAAGAGATGCTCTAAGTGTCTTAAGGGCTAGTGCATTGGCCTTTTTATGTTTGCTATCATTGGGGTAGGATTCCTTGGTAATGGCTTGATAAACTTTATGTCCTAGGGCTTTCAAATGACAACTCATCTTGGCCTTCCAAATATCAAGTCTATAAATATCAAACTTAGGAGGGCTATCTATGAGTGCAAACTATATATGTGCAAATGCAAATGAAGATTACCAAACCAAGATCTCACTCCTAGGTGGTTAAACCAAATATCAGGAGCGTAGGCTCTGATACCAATTGAAATCACCTAGAGGGAGGGTGAATAGGTCATAATGCTAATCTAATGAACTAAATGCGGAATTTAAAAACTAATTGCAATTACACTTAATGCAACCAATAAGTGATGCACACACAACCAAGCCAAGCATATAAATATGAATGATCAATATGAAATAATGTAAGGCACAATACAAAGAGAGAGAGTAAGAGTCAATGGATCAAGCGCAAACAATAAGATTTGTTTCGAGGTTCGAGCACCCAGCTCTACATCCCCGCCTTCACCCAGAAGGATTTTGAATCCACTAGCTTGTCCAAACAGGACTCCCGCACAGGGAACCTCCACTGAGGATTTGGGGCAATACAATAACAAGGAGTACCCTACTCCTCTCTTTACAACCACAACCTCTCACTAGAGGCTAAGCACCAAGCCAACAAAACTATCACCTCACAACTTGAGGGATAAGCACAAAGCTACACAAGGATCACCTCACAACTTGAGGGATACAACCCACTTGCACAACCTCCTCAACACTATGAGGAAAAGGCACAAAGCCAGCAAAAATAGGGTTTACAACTTGGTGATCAAAAGACCACAAAGCAATCTCTTTTTCCCACAAACACAAAGACCCTATAGATAGGATAGAATGAAGCTCAAGTGTGGAAAATAAAGTGTTTAAAACAAAGAAAATCACTTGGGAAATCTCCACAAAGATATAGAATGATTAGACCAAAACAAATTCCCAAAAGACTATTTTTCTTTGAATTAATAAAACACTTTTGAAAACAATGAAGATTGATCTTTTAGCACAAAGAAACTCTTTTCAAAACTTGAGTAAACACTAGAGAAAGCTTAGAAATTTTAGCCCAAAAATTCTTGATGAAAACTGGTCACAAATGGGGTTTTTATAGCCTCTTTAAAAATATAGCCGTTGGTAGCAAAAATTGCCAGAAATGGCCTTACGGTCGACCGGCCGGTCGACCGGCCAATGGTCAATTTTTGACCGTTTACTGCTACCGGTCGACTGCCCGGTCGACCGGATCCTGAACCAGAGAGCAACGGCTCTCTGGCCAGTCGACCGCCCGGTCGACCGGAGCAAACCCGAGAGTGGGTTGCTCTCAGTCGGTCGACCGGTCGACTGACACGGCTACGTGCACAATCTTGTGCATGCCCAGTCGACCGCTACGGTCGACTGGCTCCTGGTCCGGTCGACCGGAGCGGTCGACCGCCAGAGCCTAGCAGCCAATAAATGGGACTGAAAAACTGGATTTTTAAAGTCTTAAAAATTTCCATAAAATCTCTAAAAATTTACAAAAATAGTTTTATCATTATACATTGATAAACAAACTTGTGTGAAAAATTTCAACACAAATTTTAAACATTTTGAACCATTTTTGTGTTATGGAAAAATTACCAAAAACCAAAAACTGTATTTTTCCAAACTTTAATTTTCCAAATGAAAATCCGATTTTTCCAAAAACTCATTCAAATATAAAAACATGATACTTAAACACTTTGAAGCATGTTGCATATGGATAGAAATCCAATATATAAGAAACATATATATTTTCATGTTTTTGACTTTTCGTTCAAAAATATGTTTTGTTAAAAATACAAAACTTAAAACACATGAATAGGTAAGTCAAACTATGTTTATCTAGGAAGTTAAGCATGCATGTATATAGAATGAATCTACAATACATAAAACCATTTAAACTTGTTTTGATCTAACTATTCATGATACCAAGATCGGTTAAACCAAAAACTGAAGTACCGAATCCAAAATATAAAACGTGTGTGTATTGTGAACTTGAGCATATCAGACTATTCTAATCTTTATACATGGATCTAAACAAACTAAAAACTATGGATACCTAAGTCTTCTTATAGAGCGCCGTCTCCAAGCCGACTCGATCCAAAACTCCGTGATCCACCGAGCTTGACTCCAACGAGTACAATGTATGATCTTGATGCTCGGGCTCTTGAATCACCTCGTGAAAGCTTTCAAACCATCTTGTTGAAGCTAATCACCAACTAATATCTTGGTTAATGATCTGAAACTGAAATCACAAGATTATTAGTACACATAACTACATGAGTTAATCATCATCAAAACTAGAGTGGAAGGCCTCTGGGCCAACAATCTCCCCCTTTTTGATGATGACAAAACTCATGGAGTTATATATGCATGGATTAAAGTTAAGTTTCAAGGAAGCTCCCCCTTAACTCATGCATAGGAAGAAACATAATAAATATGCAATGAAGGCTCATGAACATGCATAGACATGCATAAAAAACAATGAAACATGGTATAAAACATGTTCTTGATACCAATTAAGCGGTAAAACTGTATTAAAGCTCTTGGTGCTAAAATTAAACACGTTCTTTAAATAAAGCACTTGATACCAATAAAATGAAATAAAATGCTCTTGATACCAATAAACATCACAAAAAAAAAATACTCTTGATACCAATTAAACGACAAACTAATAAACAAAAACAAACTATGTTTCTAGATAAACAAAACATGCATATAAACTTAAATAATTCTCCCCCTTTTTGTCAATCATCAACAAAGGGGTCAAAAATAATAAAAACAATGTTCTCCCCCTTTTTGTTCGAAACAAAGAACCAATAAAGGGGTGATATCAAACAAATCAATATAAATTTTCATGGATACCAATTGAAGGGAATAGATTAATAGATACCAATGAAAGTAAACAAAATCTTGATACCAATTGAGTAAATAAAGCATTGATATCAATTGTGAGAAAACAAATAAAATCTTGATATCAGTTGAAAGTATTCAAATAAACATCTTGATACAAAAAAATACCAATAGTAAGTATTTGTCATTTTGAACATATGATACCAAAACAAAATCAATATTCATTTTTCAATCATTTTTTTCTCATCATAAAGTATGGGAGTAGAAATCAACGATAAAAAAATACCAATTGAAAGATAAAAATACTAATTTTCTTCCCCTTTATGAAATACCAACTAAAAAGATGATCAAATTTTTATTTGTTATAAGCTTATGCATCGTTATTAAAATATCAATTGAAGAACTAATCAATTGAAAACATGATAGTCATTAAAATTTCAAGCTTATCCATAAACAAAATTTATATATGTATGAAAAATTAGATACCAATCGAAATTGATACAATTTGAAGTGAAAGCATACGTACATAAAAATATATATGAGTATACAAAAATGTCAATATTGATACCAATTGAAAGAATCCAATGATACCAATTGAAACAACAATAATATCAAATATATATCTCATATAACCTACCACCCATTCATGCTCATGTTTAAAATGATTTTCAATAAAGAACATACAAGACATGGACTCCCATCCAGCCGCCTATTTAAGGTAAGGGTTTTCAAAAATAGATTTGAAGAATAGTGTATGTTTGAAAACTCTACCATAACGAAGAATCCGAACTAGTTAAATGGAAAACTTGTAAACTAGTACGAAATCCTTCAAGAAAGGAATAAAACAAAATTATATTTCATGAAATACATGTAAATCACATGGCACTAAACACTCGAATTCCATAAAACATGTATCATACTCATGAAAATAAAATCATGAGAAAACTAATAAAGTGAGTGAACAAGTGTTATGTAACACATATCAACATGAAAATATTCAATTAAGCTCAATTAAGATATTCCTTAAAAACATGAAAACATGAAACTCATAAAAAAAAACTAAATTTTCATTAAAATAATTTATACTTCAAGGCATATGTATGTTTTGACAACACAAGAAGTATACATACATATCCCTAAACACAATTTGAGTCCATAATAAAGATTTGCATGAAAAGCAAATGACTAAAGGGGTATACATGTATATCTTAAAGTTTAGCAAAATAAACATATACATGAAGCGAAAACACATGATCATAAAACATATCCAAAATGGGAATACAAGTTAAAAATGCATGAATCATCAAAACTAGACTATACTAGCACATCTAATGGGTACAAATAAGCATTCAAGCACAAACATATAATGATTTATTTGTGGCCCACTATATGTACAAGTATATATCCTAGTTTTAATGAAAACTAACGTTTAAACAAGTAATCAAATCATGAAGCATAAAACGAGACATAAATCAACATGATAATCTTAAAAACGATCATAATGTAAATTCACATGCTATTAGAGTTATGATATACATAATAGCTAAGCATATGTGAGAACACAAGGAATGATCCATATGAACATGGGTGATCTCAAAAGCTATACATGCATGTCAATGGTCTAATAATCATGGCATTTAACATACTAATCAAAACATGAAGTATCAAAACAAAACATCACAAACATCCATATGATCATTATGTATATGCATGTGCATTAGATTTAGAACATACATATTAGTTAAAAACAAAGTGAGAACACATAGATATAGATCCATATAAAACATTGGTGTCTCAAATAACTAAACATGTATATCACTAAACTAATGAACATGGCATAAGCATAATAATCAATAAACATGACATGCTATGAATCAAAGACATGAAAAGCATGCAAATAAACGGAGTTAGAGATCGATACCAAAACCGATGAAGGCACCTCTCTTGTTCTCCAAACCAAGGTGGTCTTCCCACCAAACCTTCCCATGAAAGTGATGCATCTAAATGGTCATCATGAAGCTCGGAACGCATCCACTCTAAGGTTCCGCTACTCTCACATTATGTGAGAGCCTACATCTACATCAAATACAATAGGGGTGGTCTTTGGTACACATTTCCTTTTGGGTCCATAGGGGTTAGAGCCTTTCCTAACCCAAACAAAATTAGTTGCTAAATTAACATCATGTATACGATCATAACAAAATTTAGCAAGGTGGCCCTTTCGTCCACAATGTGTACATGTGTACACATGAGCATACATAGTGTGAAAGTTGTGACCGTGAGGAGCATGTGTATGCCGTGGAGGGTGTGCATGCAAAGATGGAACTTGTTTCTTTCGAACCAAGGATTCCAAGCGTGTATGATTCAAAGCACATTGGCTCAAAGTGGAGCCCAAACAATCAACACTTTTCTTCAAAACATTTATATCATTTTCAATACTAGAAGATAAAGTGGAGCATGCAATAGATGTGCTTGGTGAAGCTACACTAGCATGGCAAACATGTGAGTCTATATCAATTTTTAAAGATTCATTTTTCTTTAAAACTAAATCTAATTCTTTTGTGATGAAATCAATTTCATTTTCCAAAGAATGATTATCTTTTAAAATAAAATCTAATTTTGAAGATAAAACTTCATTGTTTTTTAAAACATCATCACAATCATTTTTACTTTTCAAAATTCATTTTCCTTTAGGGCAAGGTCTAGTTGAGATTTAAGTGAGTCACGTTCACTAGCAATCTCTTCCTTCTCTTGCAAAATCAATTCAAAACTTGAACACAAATCCTTATATTCTTCTTTTAGTTCAAATTTTTCTTTTTCAAAAGGTCATGTTTTTCCAAAAAAATTTCAAGCTTAGTAGCAAGTTCTACATTTAAGGTTTGTACTTCTAAACACCCATAGCAATAGGAACTAGAGCTAGCATCTAGTTGAGATTCCGATTGTACCTCAAGGGAGTCATTCCCTTGGACCATGAGGCAATGCTCGTCGGACTTGTCCTAGATCTCCTCATCTTATTGATAATCTTTGGTAGCTCGGGAGAAGTCAAAATGCTCCAAACTGCAAAAGCCGAATCATAGTGAGCAAATACATATAAAAGATCTTTACAAGAGATTCTCTAAGTGTCTTAAGGGCTAGTGCATTGGCCTTTTTATGTTTGCTATCATTAGGGTAGGATTCCTTGGTAATGGCTTGATAAACTTTATGTCCTAGGGCTTTCAAATGACAACTCATCTTGGCCTTCCAAATATCAAGTCTATAAATATCAAACATAGTAGGGCTATCCATGAGTGCAAACTATATGTGTGCAAATGCAAATGAAGATTACCAAACCAAGATCTCACTCCTAGGTGGTTAAACCAAATATCAGGAGCGTAGGCTCTGATACCAATTGAAATCACCTAGAGGGAGGGTGAATAGGTCATAATGCTAATCTAATGAACTAAATGCGGAATTTAAAAAATAATTGCAATTACACTTAATGCAACCAATAAGTGATGCACACACAACCAAGCCAAGCATATAAATATGAATGATCAATATGAAATAATGTAAGGCACAATACAAAGAGAGAGAGAGAGAGAGAGTAAGAGTCAATGGATCAAGCGCAAACAACAAGATTTGTTTCGAGGTTCGAGCACCCAGCTCTACATCCCCGCCTTCACCCAGAAGGATTTCGAATCCACTAGCTTGTCCACGCAGGACTCCCACATAGGGAACCTCCACTAAGGATTTGGGGCAATACAATAACAAGGAGTACCCAACTCCTCTCTTTACTACCACAACTTCTCACTCGAGGCTAAGCACCAAGCCAACAAAACTATCACCTCACAACTTGAGGGATAAGCACAAAGCTACACAAGGATCACCTCACAACTTGAGGGATACAACCCACTTGCACAACCTCCTCAACACTATGAGGGAAAGGCACAAAGCTAAGCAAAAATAGGGTTTACAACTTGGTGATCAAAAGACCACAAACCAATCTCTTTTTCTCACAAACACAAAGACCCTATAGATAGGATAGAATGAAGCTCAAGTGTGGAAAACAAAGTGTTTAAAACAAAAAAAAATCACTTGGGAAATCTCCACAAAGATATAGAATGATTAGACCAAAACAAATTCCTAAAAGACTATTTTTCTTTGAATTAATAAAACACTTTTGAAAACAATGAAGATTGATCTTTTAGCACAAAGAAACTCTTTTCAAAATTTGATTAAACACTAGAGAAAGCTCAGAATATTTAGCCCAAAAATTCTTGATGAAAACTGGTCACAAATGGGGTTTTTATAGCCTCTTTAAAAATATAGCCGTTGGCAGCAAAAATTGCCAGAAATGGCCTTACGGTCGACCGGCCGGTCGACCGGCCAACGGTCATTTTTTGACCGTTTGCTGCTACCGGTCGACCGCCCGATCGACCGGATCCTGAACCAGAGAGCAATGGCTCTCTGGCCGGTCAACCGCCCGGTCGACCGGAGCAAACCCGAGAGTGAGTTGCTCTCAGTCGGTTGACCGGTCGGTCGACCGGTCGACTGACACGGCTACATGCACAATCTTGTGCACGCCCGATCGACCACTACGGTCGACTGGCTCCTGGTTCGGTCGACCGTTACGGTCGACCGCCAGAGCCTGGCAGCCAATAAATGGGACTGAAAAACTAGATTTTTAAAGTCTTAAAAATTCCCATAAAATCTCTAAAAATTTACAAAAATAGTTTTATCATTATACATTGATAAACAAACTTGTGTGAAAAATTTCAACACAAATTTTAAACATTTTGAACCATTTTTGTGTTATGAAAAATTACCAAAAATCAAAAACTGTATTTTTCCAAACTTTAATTTTCCAAATGAAAATTTGATTTTTCCAAAAACTCATTCAAATATAAAAACATGATACTTAAACACTTTGAAGCATGTTGTATATGGATAGAAATCCAATATACAAGAAACATATATATTTTCATGTTTTTGACTTTTCATTCAAAATATGTTTTGTTAAAAACACAAAACTTAAAACACATGAATAGGTAAGTTAAACTAAGTTTATCTAGGAAGTTAAGCATGCATGTATATAGAATAAATCTACTATACATAAAACCATTTAAACTTGTTTTGATCTAACTATTCATGAAACCAAGATCGGTTAAACCAAAAACCGAAATACCGAATCCAAAATATAAAACCTGTGTGTATTGTGAACTTGAGCATATCATACTGATTGAGGCTAAACCTGCACACAAAATACGAAATTATAGAACTTAAGAAAGGAAATGCGCAAGTGCTCAATTCTTCTGCTATAGCAAGTGGCTATGCGGGTCGTGATCCACAAGGAGGGTTTGCGATGGAAGCTTTACGGTTCTTTATTGAAATCGTTATTAAAATAAGCAAAAGTTCTTCTCTGTTTTAAAGTTATGAAAATGAAAAAGAAAGTTATATTAAAGTTAGAAGAAAATGGAAGATGAAGAAGGTGGAAAATTCAGAAAACAAAAGAAAGCGACTATGTACAATGAAGTGGAAAGAAGAATGAAAAAGATTTGGAAGAAGTTGTTGGTGATCTAAACTAAGAAAGAAATGAAAGAAAGAAAGTTAAGAGATACTTACCTAGGTTGATTGATGACTTACTTGGAAACCTTTTTGCAAGTTCTACCTTTTTGCTTCGGAGGCGTTCAACGCATAGATCATAAACTCGAGCTCGGTCCCCGTGCATATTATATCGTCAAGCATAAGAAGAACGAAGTGATGCGGATCTTGGAAGAGGAGAACGTCTTCATGAACTATCGCTGGCTCTCACGTAGCTTAGTTATACTGGCTTTGGAATTCACTTGTACACTCAACAAATACAACCGAGGTAAAGTAGAAGAGGAAGAGGAAAGCAAAACAAATGTAAAGTAAAGCAGAATAGAAAACAAACAAAGCATTTACCTTTATTACTTGCTGAGACAATGAAAGAAAGGAGTAGGGTACATCGTCGGTGTCACTCTCAACATCAGCCCTCTCTCTTACTTACATGAATCTTCTTCTACCCTAAGTTACATACAAATTACATAATAAGAAAAGAAAAACCTAAACTATAAAGAATTAAAACTAGGTTAAATCCTAATCTGCATTGGCGTCCCATTTCAGCACAACAATTGCCCTTTTATACGCCAAAAACCCAACAACCAGAATCCCGGGGAGGTCGGGGGAGCAAACGCTCCCCCTAACTCCCCAACAAAGCCGCGAAAACGCGGCCCAAGCCGCGTTTTCGGGGCCAGGGTGTGGCCAGATGGCCACACCCTGTTGGTGGGTCTCTCCGGGGTTTCTTCTGGCTTTATCCTTTGTTGGTTTTGTCGTTTGAGCTCCGGATTCTGACGAAATGACCTTGGATTCTTGGCTTTAACCGATCGATTCTGAGAGGATTCTTCTCAACCGGTTTCAGCCTCATGATTTTGCCCTGATTTTGTGAGTGCGAATTAATTCTGATTTAATTCAGAATTCTGGTGGGCTTTTGGGCTCATTTCTCTTCATCTCCTTAAGGATTGGGCCTGCAAATAAATTAGACAAATAATTAGGACAATGCAGGCTTTTATTCTAAAATAAGTATGGAAATGTAACATTAAATATGCAACATTAGCAACCAATCACACCCCCATACCTATCTTTTGCTCGTCCTCGAGCAAAACAACTAAATTATACTAAGGATTATTAGACCACTTTCGCAGGTCAGGCGATTGCACTGAGCATGTGCAACAAGCCGTTAAACCTCTAGGTTTCCCCTAGAGGACGAGTGTTGTCTCTTGAGGGTTTTCAGCGGATTACACCCACAAAATCCATAAAGAAAGGGAAATAAAGAGTTAGTATTTTCGAAAAGCATTTTGAAAGAGAAAAATATTTGAAATATGATTGTAAGATCTAAGCAATCTATAAGTTATAGGAAAGCCGAATTTTTCATTCCTAAACTTAGTCTCTATTCAAAAATTTGTTATCAATCAAAGTAAGGAGTCAAATTGTACTTCTCATCTAGTCTATTACTTTACCCTAAGTCATATGCACCTTGTGACTGTGAAAATTTTGACTTAGGGTTCATTAACTCTAACTCTTATGCCTTATTTATATATACTTTTTTTTTGTGGTATTATTTCTTAGTTTTATTAGGCTTTCTAATCTGCCCATGTAACGAGCCTTTAATCGATGACTCCTAAACCAAACGGTCTTAGGGCACCAGGTGAGAAAACACCCCCAAGGACTTAAGGACTCGAGCAAACCAGGCCACAAAATTAAGGATTTTATTATATGAACCTCTTTAGGCGTGAATACTTATGCTTTATTAGGCACAAATACCCAGCTTAATCAGAGAATTTTTCTTTTCAAACTTATCTAATCATCTTTCGCATAAATACTAAGGCTTGCTTAGGCCAAAGCACCTAGCTAATCAATAATTAGACTTGTTTTTTTTCTTTTTTTATAAGGCATAAGAATCTTTGTTTTTGAACCCTAAGTGTGTAAGTGTATGAAGTGTGCATATTTCATCAAGGTAAAGATCAAGACTAAATTACTTTGACAAATTATCTTCCTAACTCTAAAAATCAAACAAATAATCTTATTTTGACCAAGTATAAGAAATCCTAATTTGGATTTCCCTATTCCTTAAAATTAACTTAATTTCTTACAAAAATAAGTCAAAATATTGTTTCTATTTTTCAAAAGTTTTTAAAAGTAAAGAAAAATGTTATTATTATTTTTTTTTTAAGAAAAAGAAAAGTTATGTTAGACCCTCCCCCACACCTATCTCATGCATTGTCCTCAATGTATGAATTAATGCATAGATGCATGAAAAAGAAGAAAGGGAAGGAAAGTGTTATCTTATGGTGGTGGTTCCGGTGGTGGTCTGATTGGTCCACGAAACACGGCCCAATCAACTTTACTGGGGTCTCGGAGGAACTCACCAGAAATTACACTAATATAACCCATTAAAAAGATGTGTCCATTAAGGATTTTTATTAAGTATGTGACCCCATCTAATTTCCATATTCCATAACTAATTTCGGAGTCAAATTTGTCAACCACCTCGTCCAAGAATGGAGTATGAAATGATAGAACAGTTGACTTGGACTCAGGAAGGACAAGAACTAATACCGACTCAGGAAGGTGACTTAAGTCAAGTAAAGGTTCAGGAGTCGAAAAAGGTTCAGAAATTGGGTCCAAGTCAAGGAGTTGAAACTCCAGTCCACATGTATTTTCCAACAATGGAATGTGACCTAATATGGGTGATTCCAGTTCAGGAATGATAGGTGGAGGAATCAAAACTGACTCTAAAATATTACTCAAGTTTGGTAACAAAATGGGAGTCAAGATTGATTCACAAAGTTGAACTGGATCACAGATTTGAGAATCTAGGTCACATATCTCATTGAGTTCGATATCAAAAAATGGAGAACTTGCCAATTTGTCAATAGGATCTTCAAAAGTGTATAATTGGTCAAGTTCAATATGATCCTCAAAGATGGGTGATTCAATTTCATTATGAATTGGGACAGGATCCAATGTCGACTCTGGGAAAAGATTGAAGTCAGGTAAAGATACCGGAGTCATTATTGAATCAGGAAGAAGAATTGAATCACTAAGTTGGGGTTCAAGATCATATTCATTTTCAAGTTCGATTTCAGGAAAAGGATAACTTGCCAAATTATCAATTTCATTTGGAGTTTGGGCAAGTTCAAATGGTTGTGCTGAAAGGAATCTTGAGTTTCAAAACTACATGACTCTTCGGCTGTAACAGAATGGTAAGTGACATCAGGACGGTGGGAACGTAGAGACTCGACCATCATATCTATGTCACGATTACGAGTGTTTTGAGCCTGAGTCATGGCTTCAAGCATCTTTTCATAGTTGATAGGTTCATTGTTTTGATGAAAAGATGAAGAATTGTCTTGGAAGTGGTAGTGAAATTGTGAGTCCATCAGATTTGGGGATTTGTGTTTGGACTCACGCATACTCATTTCCAGAATTGATGGTTTCCTATTTTGGACGGGTGGAACTGAGTATGAATCTTGAAAATATTGTGGACTAGGTGGAGAAGAAGGACAAGGTGGTTGGAAATTATGCTCGGGGGAGGTGAATCCCCACTGACTCGGTGAAGAGTTGAAATCATTATGGAAATTATAGTTATTAGATGGGGGTATGGGTCATATTGATTCGGATAAGACCAATCCGGCACACTAGGTTGGTCAATGTTATGATATGCCGGGTTGGTAATATCCGAAAATGAAGTCGGTGTGTAATATGGATTATTATTGTAGTTGAAAAAATTATTATTATAGTCCATATCACACAATAGAATACAAACAAAGAAAAACAAACAAATAAACAAACAAAAAAGAAAAAAATTCTAGCCTAAGTTAGGGTAGACTTAGGACCTAGACGACTGATTGAGAATTTAAGAATTTGTGAATAAAAGAATGAAGTGTAGATTTCTTAGTCTCAATGCGAATCCGCTGTAGCAAGGGCTCAAGCGGGTCGTGATCCTCAGGGAAGGATGCGATGCAAGCTTTTCGACTCGATTCCTCTGTATCTTCAAAAATAGGAGAAAATAGATTAGATTTGAGAATATATGATATGAAAGACGTGGTTTTGCTGATTTTCTACCGCAACCCTATTGCAAGTTAAGGAGATTGATCTTCATCTTGAGATGTATGTAATTCACCCTAGGTTATTAAGAATAATTCAAGTAAGAAAAACCAATACCAGATTCTAACTAAGTTACATTATTTAAAAGCCAAACTATGGTTCATCCTAACATCTAGGTACAGCTTAATAGAAGATGAATCTAAAATTTATGCTGTCCTAGTTCTTAAGTTTGAAGTCATGAAAAGTCTTTTTAATATGCAACCTAGATTAAGAATCTTAGTTATCTTGTTTAATCTTCAAGAAAAGTTGTTATTAAACCTAGGGTTTCTAGAGATGGTCATCAATCTGATCAAGGCTTAACTGCTCTAGGGTTACTTTAAGAATTTCAGCAAACCACTAGAGAGAATTAGTTCATCATCATTTTTTTTATCTTTTCAATTCATATTTTTTTTATTGTTTAATAAGAGAAATTAGAGAAAGAAAGAAAGAAAACAAATCAGAAGATCGATGATTAGAAACCAAACCAGAGAGATCACAGAAATAAAATAAAACTAAATACAGAAAATTAAATGGGAAAAAGGTAACCTTTATTGCAGAATAATCCTCCAATTACAAAGCTCCTTCTTCTCCACAACGTGCATGAAAAGAAAATTACAATCTTGCAGAAATTTAAAGAACAATGGCTAAAAGAAAACCCTAATCGTCTCTGGATGCCCTCTCTGCTGCGCCTGCAGGGATATTTATAGTGCAGAAGGTGATAGAGTCCCGGATAAGATCGCACACGAAAGTTGGTAGTCAGCTTCATCCAAAATGCCGCAGAATCTGGGCTTTTGCCGCAGATCTGCGGCATTTCTGTGGAATCTGGCCACGCGCTTTGGCGTGTGGCTTCTTCTGGTCCATCCATTTGGGCGCCTGCTTCTGGAAGCTGCATCCTGGCTCTTTATTCTGGATTTTTCGAGATAACTTAGTAATCAAGTTACCTTGATCTTAAATATCCCAAATCCTCTGTCCACGAATTTCCTTCTTATCTTTGGCTCTTATGCTCATCCTGCAAGAGTTTAGGGTTGGGTAGAATTCTATCCTTCCCTCATCTTTAATAATTGCAACTTTAGCCCTTGTATTTGCATTTTGACTTCTTGTAATTGCGCTTTTGCACCTGGGCTTCAAACATGGGCTTGGATCTGGGCTTTTGGGCTCTTTTAAGCTTTATTTATTATTAAAATAATAATTCGAGACCTGCACACATTAAATAACAAAATATTAATAAATGTGCATTATAATATGAATAAATGTGCAAATGTGATGGTAAATATGATGATAATTATGCATTTTTTACTACTAATCACACCCCCACACTTATCTTTTTGCTCGTCCTCGAGTAAAAATCAAAAAGAAAAAGAAAATCTAATCTAACTAACTCACTTTCGTAGGAATCACGGTTACACTTAGCGTGTGCAACAAGCCGTTAAACCCCTAGGTTACCCTAGAGGACGAGTGTTGTCTCGTGAGGGTTTTCAGCGGATTACACCAACAAAATCCATAAAAAGGAAAATATTTGACTTATATTGGAAGAGTCTAAGTAGTCTATAAGTTTTAGGATCCTCATTTTTATTCATTCTTCAAACCTAGTCTTTATAAAGTCAATTGTTATTCATTTTAGGTAAGGATTAAAATTGAATTTCTAATATAGTCTTTTTCGTTACCAAAAATCATATGCATCCTTATGAATTTTTACTAGCAGTTCCTTAACTTGGACTCTCATGCCTCTTTATTATTTTTATAACATCATCTAATTTTCTTTCGTGTAAGTATCAAGGCTTCTTGAGGCCCTCATACCTAACTAATTGACTATTAGATGTGTTAATATAATTTTTTTTTTGGCATGTATAACTCATCTAATTTTCTTTCGTATAAGTATCAAGGCTTCTTGAGGCCCTCATACCTAACTAATTGACTAATAGATGTGTTAATACATGTATAATATTTCTCAGTTTTCTTAGGCTTTCTAATCCACCCATGTAGCGAACTTAAAGTCGGTGGCTCCCAAACCGGTTTGCTTTAGGGCACCAGGTGAGAAAACACCCCGCGGACTCAAATTCGAATGAACTAGGCCACAAAACTAAGGACTTTATTTTTATTTAGAACTCACCTTTAGGCGTGAATACTTATGCTTCTTGAGGCACATGTATCCAGCTTAATTGGTGATATTATTATTATTTTTTTTTTATGAGGCACAAGGTCTTTGTCTTAGAATCCTAGATATGTACTAGGAATGCACATTTCATTAAGGTAAAAATTAAGACTAACTAATTATTTAATTTCTCTTCCTATACCTAAAATTTAAACAATTTATTTATTTTGACCAAGTTTTTAGAAATCCTAATCATGATTTTCCTAATCCTTAAAACTAACTTAGATTTCTTTCAAAAAATAAGTCAAAGTATTATCCTTTTTAAATTTTTTTTTTTATATTGTATATATTGTATATATATTTTTTATTTTTCTATTTTTTTTATATATTACATACCCTTTTTTTTTTATATATTACATACCCTTCCCCCACACTTGTTTCATGCATTGTCCCTAATGTATGAATGAAATGTATGGATGCATGAACTGGCAGAAAGATATAATCACCGATACAGTGGGTCAAAAAGACCCATCGCCGCATTAGCTTCCGGCACAGACTCCAAAAAGATTTTAAGACGTTGACCATTTACCTTGAATGCATTGCCATTTTTGGGGTCGTAGATCTCTATGGCTCCGTGTGGAAACACAGTTTTAACAATGAATGGCCCTGTCCATCTTGACTTCAACTTGCCGGGAAAGAGGTGAAGTCTAGAGTTATAGAGTAAAACTTTTTGTCCTTGGACAAAAGTTTTTCTCGTGATGAGTTTATCATGAAAAACCTTAACTCTATCCTTCACAATCTTTGCATTATCGTATGCATCATTTCTCAACTCCTCTAGTTCAGAAATTTGTAATTTCCGAAACTCACCGGCCTTATCTAAATCGAAATTTAGCTGCTTAATTGCCCAAAGGGCCCGGTGCTCTAGCTCAACAGGAAGGTGGCAAGCCTTTCCAAAGACTAATCTGTAGGGAGACATTCCTAGAATCGTCTTAAAGGCAGTCCTATATGCCCATAGGGCATCTACCAGTTTGGTGGACCAGTCCTTCCTATTCTGATTCACGGTCTTCTCCAAAATGATCTTGACTTGCCTATTAGAAACTTCTACCTGTCCGCTAGTTTGAGGATGGTAGGGCGTAGACAACTTGTGAGTAATGGCATATTTTCGCATAAGAGCTTCAAAAGTTCTATTGCAAAAATGTGTGCCATTGTCACTAATGATGGCTCGAGGGATTCCAAAGCGTGAGATGATATTATCTTTCAAGAATTTGACAACAATTTTGTTGTCATTTGTCTTGCAAGGGACAGCTTCTACCCATTTTGATACGTAGTCTACGGCCAACAAGATGTATTGGTGCCCAAACGAATTAGGGAAGGGTCCCATAAAATCGATGCCCCAAACATCAAAAAGTTCTACTTCTAGAATAGGATTTAGGGGCATCATATTTCGTTTAGAAATTCTTCCTATCATTTGACATCTTGTGCAAGTTTTGCAATACTCAAATGTATCTCTAACACAGTTGGCCAATAAAAGCCACTTTGCAGAATTTTCTCGGCAGTTTTGCGGGGACCAAAATGTCCACCGCAAGCGAACTCATGACAGAAAGCTAGAACACTTCTAGTTTCCTCGTCGGGGACACATCTCCTAATGATTTGGTCGCTACAATATTTGAAAAGATAAGGATCTTCCCACATGTAATACCGGACTTGAGACAAGAATCGGTATCTATCCTGTTTAGACCAATTAGGTGGTGTTTGGTTTGTGACTAAGTAATTTACTATGTCAGCAAACCATGGTTCCTTAGAGATGGCTAGAAGTTGCTCATCGGAAAAATTGTCATTGATGGGCAGCTCGTTAGAAGGTGCGTTTGGCACACGAGAGAGATGGTCTGCTACGACATTTTTGACACCTTTTTTATCTCGAATTTCGAGATCGAATTCTTGAAGGAGAAGGATCCAACGAATGAGTCGGGCCTTCGCATCTTTTTTAAGCATAAGGTATCGAAGAGCAGAATGGTCAGTGAAAATCGTGGTCTTGGTCCCAAGTAGGTATGGGCGGAATTTCTCCAAAGCGAACACTACTGCCAAGAATTCCTTCTCGGTTGCAGTATAGTTCATTTGGGCGTCATTGAGCGTCCTACTCGAATAATAGATCACATGCTGCTTGTTATCCTTACGCTGTCCTAAGACAGCACCTATCGCAAAATCAGAAGCATCGCACATGATCTCGAAAGGTTTGGACCAGTTGGGAGGTGAGATGATAGGAGCAGAGATAAGTTCAACTTTCAATTTCTCCCACGCACTATGGCACCTATCATCAAAGATGAAGGACACGTCTTTAGCTAGAAGGTTTGTAAGGGGTCTAGCAATTTTGCTAAAGTCCTTAATGAACCTACGATAAAATCCAGCGTGTCCTAAGAAAGACCGAATGTCCTTCACGCATCACGGAAGTGGAAGTTTCGCTATGATCTCCACCTTGGCCTTGTCTACCTTAATCCCTTCCCTAGATATCTCATGACCTAGGACAATCCCATGTTGCACCATGAAGTTACACTTTTCCCAATTGAGGGTCAAGTTCTTTTCGGTGCACCTACTCAGTACTAGCTCCAAGTGATGGAGACACTGGTCAAATGAATTCCCATAGACGGAGAATTCGTCCATGAAAATCTCTAAGAAACGCTCAACCATATCAGAAAACAAGCTTAACATACAACGTTGGAATGTGGCGGGGGCATTGCACAAGCCGAAAGGCATTCGATGGTAGGCAAATGTCCCAAATGGGCACGTGAACGTTGTCTTTTCTTGGTCCTCCGGGGCTATATGGATTTGGTTATACCCTGAATAATCATCCAAGAAGCAGTAGTACTCATGACCGGCTAATCTTTCCAGCATTTGGTCAATAAATGGGAGGGGAAAATGATCTTTCCTAGTGGCTGCGTTCAACTTGCGGTAGTCTATGCATACTCTAACCTTGGTAGGTAATCGTGTTTGCACTAACTCATGCTTGTCATTCTCTACCACAGTAAAGCTAGACTTCTTAGGGACCACATGCATTGGGCTAACCCATTCTCTATCGGAAATGGGATAAATGATCCCATTATCTAACAGTTTCACTATTTCGGCGTGTACAGCCTCCTGCATGAGTGGGTTTAGCCTACGCTGTGGATCCCTCTTCGGTCTAACCCCTTCCTCTAGATGGATACGATGCTGGACTATCGTAGGGCTCAGTCCCTTGATATCTGCCATAGTCCAACCAATGGCTTCCCTATGTCTCCTAAGGGTTGCCAGCAGGTCCTCCTCTTGCCTATTGGTCAAATTAGATGCAACTATGACCGGTAACGTCTCTTGTTCACCTAGGTAGGCGTACTTAAGATGTTTGGGCAAGGCTTTTAACTCCAAAGAAGGAGGTGGCTCAATGGGTGGAGGTGTTAAGCTAGAGTCTCCCATCTCTATAGAACTCAGATTTGATTCCCATTCGATCTCATCAAGGCTGATATCACTTGTTTCTAAATCTTCCTCTTCCTCTGACTCAAGTATGATCTCATCATTATGCTCACTCGTCATATTTTCAATGAAGTTAACCTCAAAGGGTTGGTCGGTCACATCGCAGGGATGCTTACATAGGTTGAAAATATTGACTTCCTTGGTCATATCCCCAAAAGTTAATCTCATGGATCTGTTTCTACAATTGATTATTGCATTTGCAGTTGCTAGGAACGGTCTTCCTAAGATGACGGGAGTTTGGGACCTAGGATTAGACACAGGTTGTGTCTCTAAGACAATGAAATCTACTGGGTAAATGAATTCTCCTACCCGTATGAGAACGTCATTGATTTCTCCCTTAGGAACTTTGATAGAGCGGTCAGCCAACTGAATAGTAACTTGGGTCGGGTTGAGTTCACCTAATCCAAGTTGTTGATACACGGAGAAAGGGAGCAAATTGATGCTGGCTCCTAAATCGAGGAGTGCTCGATTGATTTCGGCTCGACCTATGGTGCAATAAATGGTGGGGCAACCTGGGTCCTTATACCAGATAGGGATCTGGTTGGACAGTAGCTCACTAATATTAGTGGCTAGAAAAACCTTCTTAGGCACATTAGTCTTTCTTTTCTTGGTACACATGTCCTTAATGAATTTGGCATAACTAGGGACCTGTTGGATTGCATCAAGAAGTGGAATGTTGAGCCTAACTTGATTGAACACCTCTAATAATTTCTCCATATGTGCATTGTTGTTGCTTCTAAGCCTATTTGGAAATGGAGCTATAGGCTGGTGCATCTGACCTGCTGACTTTTCAGCTTCAGTTTCAATGGGGCTGGATGGAGCAGGAGTGGAGCTAGATGGAATGGAAGTGGAGCTAGATGGAATGGATGGCTGAGATGGATCCGATGGCATGGATACTTGATTATCAACTTGTTTCCCAGATCTGAGTGTATGAACCATGTGACACTGATTTGGGTCTTGAGCCTCATTGGCTGGCCTAAGATTCCTAGGATTTGGCAATGGTTGACTCGGTAGGGCCCCCCTCTGTCTCTCTTGCTGGTTTAACTGGATCTCTATCCTAGTTAAGACTTGAGCCAGCGTGTCGTGGCTTTTAACTATAGTGTCCATCTTTCTTTCTAAATTTGAAAGTCTTGTCTCCATTTGTGAATTTTGGAAAGACGGTGGATGATTTTGACTAGGAAAATTTTGTTGATAGGGCGGATTTTGGAAGTTGTTGGAGAATTTGGGCCTCATTTGATCATTGTTGCTTGGGCCCCATGAAAAATTGGGATGGTTTCTCCAACCGGGATTGTAGGTGGGTGAATAAGGATTGTTGGCGGGCCTTGTGAAGGCCGCACTCATATGTTCGGGTAAGCTTTGATGCGCGATGAAGACAGGACATTCCTCGAACACATGGTTCATATCTTGACAGTAAGTGCAGCCCACCGAAGATGTTGGGCTGACTTGGTTCACAGAGACTGGCTCTTTAGTTTCCAGAGCCTCTAGTCTTCGCATAACAGCAGCTAACTTAGCATCGGTTGCTACGTTGGCCTCAATGGAATGGATACCTCTTTTAGAAGAAGTAGGGTCATTAGTCCTAAATTTTTTCGGAGTAGGTTCCCATTGGATGGTATTATCAGCTAATTCTTCATATAATAACCATCCTTCATCTTCGTTCTTTTGCAAAAATCCTCCTTGGCACATGGATTCTAACAGCGTTTTAGTAGGATAATCTAATCCATCATATAGAACTTGGCAAAGTCGCCATTTCTCTATCCCATGGTGAGGGCATTGGGCAAGGAGGTCCTTAAAACGTTCGAAGTATTTCCAAAAAGGTTCATTGGCTGTTTGCTTAAACTGTAGGATGTTCTTCCTAATCAGTGCAGTCTTGTGAACGGGATAAAATTTCTTTAAGAAGGCCTTAATGAAATTATCCCAAGAAGATATTGAACCGGCCTCTAAACTGTAGAGCCATTTCTTTGCTAAATCCTTCAAAGCAAAGGGGATAAACCTAAGTTTGATAGCATCTTTTCCTAACTTAGGTATATTCATCATGAGACATACTTCTTCAAATTCCCTTATGAAGAAGTATGCATCCTCGGATTCAAGCCCATGAAATTTGGGAAGGGTGTTGATGTATTGTGGCTTGAGTTCAAATGGGTCAACACTTTCAATAGTAAGCTTGATGCAAGAAGGAAGAGAGGTTCTAATAGGATAGAACCTATCTTGGAGTGACTGTGGTTGTGCCATGTGTGAGTCGGGCTTTTGCTCGAGTGGTGAACTAGTTCTAGTTAGCCTGGATGTAAGTGGGTCTCTTGACCAAGCGGGCATGCACAATTAGCAACCAAGTTCACCCAATCAACCAAAAAAAAAGAAAAACAAAAAATCCTATTCTAGGGTAATCCTTGACCTAGACGACTCCTAACTTTAGACTGTCCTTAGGAGGTCTATTGTCGACGTTAACCACAAGCTAATCGGCCAGGCAGGTGGCAAGACCGGTGGGAGGTTTTCCGTCAGAAACGTTCCTTAATTAAATAACCACCGTTCTTCGGGCTTTCGGCCCTCAATCCCCTGCCTAGACACCGATTTGACAAGGGTTAATTTCGAACAATTTTCCTCCTTCGGTCAATCTCCTATTGAGTCCGAGTTAACCTAGGGCCAACGTCTAGTCAAATTTTACTTAAAGTTAGGGTTGTGAGTGTGACGGATATGATTTGTGGGCCAAGGAAGGGTGATGAAATCCCCACCTTATCTTGCTTATGGGTTATGCCCTTAAGATATTTTTGTGTACGTGTAAAGCTGTAGAAAAGTAATCACTCAAGAAAGCAGTAAACAACCAAGAGTGTTTCCTAATCTATATGCTATGCAAACGTACCTTGTCGCCAGCACTCTTCAACAGAATTAAAGAAAATTAAAATAGACACGTGCCCTAATATGCAAGAGTCTAAAAATATTTTTTTTTTATTTTCAACAAATGTGTTAATGTTATTAATTAGCAGTTGCAGAGTGATCACAGAGAAATATAATCAAAGCAGTAAGCTATTTTTGCAATTCAGAGCAACCTACAGAAAACCAGATTAGTAGTCAACCACTATTGCCGCAGAATTGCGGCCCTGGCCGCGGATCTGCGGCAAATATGTAGGCCCTGGTGCTCTGCCTTCGAGGGCAGAGGCACTGGGTTGCTGTATGTCCTTGCTACTGCTCTGTTTTCCTGTTCTCTGTATCTGCAAACAGAAAGAATAAAGAATGATTAGAACGAGGAAATCGTGCCGTTCCTTCCCCGGCAACGGCGCCAAAATTTTGATTGAGAATTTAAGAATTTGTGAATAAAAAGAATGAAGTGTAGATTTCTTAGTCTCAATGCGAATCCGCTGTAGCAAGGGCTCAAGCGGGTCGTGATCCTCAGGGAAGGATGTGATGCAAGCTTTTCGACTCGATTCCTCTGTATCTTCAAAAATAGGAGAAAAGAGATTAGATTTGAGAATATATGATATGAAAGACGTGGTTTTGCTGATTTTCTACCGCAACCCTATTGCAAGTTAAGGAGATTGATCTTCATCTTGAGATGTATGTAATTCACCCTAGGTTATTAAGAATAATTCAAGTAAGAAAAACCAATACCAGATTCTAACTAAGTTACATTATTTAAAAGCCAAACTATGATTCATCCTAACATCTAGGTACAGCTTAATAGAAGATGAATCTAAAATTTATGCTGTCCTAGTTCTTAAGTTTGAAGTCATGAAAAGTCTTTTTAATATGCAACCTAGATTAAGAATCTTAGTTATCTTGTTTAATCTTCAAGAAAAGTTGTTATTAAACCTAGGGTTTCTAGAGATGGTCATCAATCTGATCAAGGCTTAACTGCTCTAGGGTTGCTTTAAGAATTTCAGCAAACCACTAGAGAGAATTAGTTCATCATCATTTTTTTATCTTTTTAATTTATATTTTTTTTATTGTTTAATAATAGAAATTTGAGAAAGAAAGAAAGAAAACAAATCAGAAGATCGATGATTAGAAACCAAAGCAGAGAGATCACAGAAATAAAATAAAACTAAATACAGAAAATTAAATGGGAAAAAGGTAACCTTTATTGCAGAATAATCCTCCAATTACAAAGCTCCTTCTTCTCCACAACGTGCATGAAAAGAAAATTACAATCTTGCAGAAATTTAAAGAACAATGGCTAAAAGAAAACCCTAATCGTCTCTGGATGCGCTCTCTGCTGCGCCTGCAGGGATATTTATAGTGCAAAAGGTGATAGAGTCCCGGATAAGATCGCACACGAAAGTTGGTAGTCAGCTTCATCCAAAATGCCGCAGAATCTGGGCTTTTGCCGCAGATCTGCGGCATTTCTGTGGAATCTGGCCACGCGCTTTGGTGCATGGCTTCTTCTGGTCCATCCATTTGGGCGCCTGCTTCTGGAAGCTGCATCCTGACTCTTTATTCTGGATTTTTCGAGATAACTTAGTAATCAAGTTACCTTGATCTTAAATATCCCAAATCCTCTGTCCACGAATTTCCTTCTTATCTTTGGCTCTTATGCTCATCCTGCAAGAGTTTAGGGTTGGGTAGAATTCTATCCTTCCCTCATCTTTAATAATTGTAACTTTAGCCCTTGTATTTGCATTTTGATTTCTTGTAATTGCGCTTTTGCACCTGGGCTTCAAACATGGGCTTGGATCTGGGCTTTTGGGCTCTTTTAAGCTTTATTTATTATTAAAATAATAATTCGAGACCTGCACACATTAAATAACAAAATATTAATAAATGTGCATTATAATATGAATAAATGTGCAAATGTGATGGTAAATATGATGATAATTATGCATTTTTTACTACTAATCAACGACTCCTAACTGGTTAGACTGTCCACGGGAGGTCTAATGTAGACTTTAACCACAAGCTAATCAGCCAGGTCAGGGCAAGGTTGGTGGGAGGTTTTCCGTCAAAGACGTTCCTTAATTAAATAACCACCAACCTTTGGGCTTTCGGCCCTCAATCCCTTTCCTAGACACTGATTTTGCAGGAGTTAGATTCCAACATTTTTCCCCCTTAGGATAATCTCCTAATTGAGTCCGAGATGTCCCTAGGGCCAACGTCTATTCAATTTTAGTTAGGCTTGGGTTAGTGAGTGCTTGGAATGTGATTTTTGGGCTAAGGAAGGGTGATCAAATCCCCACCTTATCTTGTTAATGGTTAGTGCCCTTAAGATCAATTTGTGCAAGTGTACAAGATTTGTAAGATTCACTCAAAGCGATATAAATCAACCAAGAAGTGAGTCTTATGCTAAATGCAATGCATACGTACCTTACTCCAGCACTCTTCAACAGTAAAAGTAAATTGAAAAGACACGTGCCTAAAATGCAAACGTCTAATCAATTTTTAACTTTTGCAACAAACTTTTTACTGTTGATTATTAGCAGGTTTTTGTGATGGCATATAAGAAATAAATAATTGCAGCAAACTAGAATTTGCAAAGCTAGCAGCCCTGCAAAAACCTGTTAGTAGTCAGCTCTTTATTGCCGCGGATCCGCGGCTTTTGCCGTGGAAACGCGACAATTCAGAGGGCAATGGGTCTCTGCGTTCTAGAGCAGAGGCCCAATACCACTTGTATGTCACTGCAAACTTATTTTCCTGCTTTGCTTACCCTGTAACCTGTAACAGAGAAGAAAATTCGTTTAGTTCTTAAAAAAATTTCAATAAAAATTTAGATTTCAATAAAAACCGTTTTACCCTCCCCGACAACGGCGCCAAAATTTGATTGAGGCTAAACCTGCACATAAAATACGAAATTATAGAACTTAAGAAAGGAAATGTGCAAGTGCTCAATTCTTCCACTATAGCAAGTGGCTATGCGGGTCGTGATCCACAAGAAGGGTTTGCGATGGAAGCTTTACGGTTCTTTATTGAAATCGTTATGAAAATAAGCGAAAGTTCTTCTCTGTTTTAAAGTTATGAAAATGAAAAAGAAAGTCATATTAAAGTTAGAAGAAAATGGAAGATGAAGAAGGTGGAAAATTCAGAAAACAAAAGAAAGCGACTATGTACAATGAAGTGGAAAGAAGAATGAAAACGATTTGGAAGAAGTTGTTGGTGATCTAAACTAAGAAAGAAAAGAAAGAAAGAAAAGTGAAGAGATACTTACCTAGGTTGATTGATGACTTACTTGGAAACCTTTTTGCAAGTTCTACCTTTTTGCTTCGGAGGCGTTCAACGCATAAATCATAAACTCGAGCTCGGTCCCCGTGCACATTATATCGTCAAGCATAAGAAGAACGAAGTGATGCGGATCTTGGAATAGGAGAACGTCTTCATGAACTATCGCTGGCGCTCACGTAGCTTAGTTATACTTGCTTTGGAATTCACTTGTACACTCAACAAATACAACCGAGGTAAAGTAGAAGAGGAAGAGGAAAGAAAAACAAATGTAAAGTAAAGCAGAATAGAAAACAAACAAAGCATTTACCTTTATTGCTTGCTGAGACAATGAAAGAAAGGAGTAGGGTACATCGTCGGTGTCACTATCAACATCAGCCCCTCTCTCTTACTTACATGAATCTTCTTCTACCCTAAGCTACATACAAATTACATAATAAGAAAAGAAAAACCTAAACTATAAAGAATTAAAACTAGGCTAAATCCTAATCTGCATTGGCGTCCCATTTCAGCACAACAATTGCCCTTTTATAGGCCAAAAACCCAACAACAAAAATCCCGGGAGGTCGGGGGAGCAAACGCTCCCCCTAACTCCCCAACAAAGCCGCAGAAACGCGGCCCAAGCCGCGTTTTCGTGGCCAGGGTGTGGCCAGATGGCCACACCCTGTTGGTGGGTATCTCCGGGGGTTTCTTCTGGCTTTATCCTTTGTTAGTTTTGTCGTTTGAGCTCCGTATTCTGACGAAATGACCTTGGATTCTTGGCTTTAACCGATCGATTCTGAGAGGATTCTTCTCAACCGGTTTCAACCTCATGATTTTGCCCTGATTTTGTGAGTGCGAATTAATTCTAATTTAATTCAGAATTCTGGTGGGCTTTTGGGCTCATTTCTCTTCATCTCCTTAAGGATTGGGCCTGCAAATAAATTAGACAAATAATTAGGACAATGCAGGCTTTTATTCTAAAATAAGTATGGAAATGTAACATTAAATATGCAACATTAGCAACCAATCACATACTATTCTAATCTTTACACATGGATCTAAACAAACTAAAAACTATGGATACCTAAGTCTTCTTGTAGAGCGCCGTCTCCAAGCCGACTCGATCCAAAACTCCGTGATCCACCGAGCTTGACTCCAACGAATACAATGTATGATCTTGATGCTCGGGCTCTTGAATCACCTCGTGAAAGCTTCCAAACCATCTTGTTGAAGCTAATCACCAACTAATATCTTGGTTAATGATCTGAAACTGAAATCACAAGATTATTAGTACACATAACTACATGAGTTAATCATCATCAAAACTAGAGTGGAAGGCCTCTGGGCCAACAGCATTAACCTTTAGGAGACCAAACCCAATTTGAATTTGGTTTCCATCTGTTAGTATACACATAATTGCATGAATTACATATATCATGTAGGTATGATGCAATATAAGTATTTTTGTCAACAATGCTTAAATTTTTAGGAATCCATATAAACTTGTTCTTAATTCTTTTTGAAATAATATCAGACTTTCTTTTCACAAAAGAATTATATGGATTATTAACATATGAAGATTTTTTAAAAAATTCAATACCATAATGATTATGTGACATCTTTTGATATGATAACAAATCATTCAATTTTTCTTTTCCTTGATTAAATTTAGTCATATTTTTCAAAATCTCTTCATATTTCATTTTGAAAACTGACATGTCTTTATCTAATACAGAAATTCTTTCATTTAAAGACAGAGTTTCCTTTTTAAGCAAAATATTTTCTTTTATAAAATTCTCATTATCCTTTTTCAATGATGATATCACTTTTTCAAAATCATCTTTTTGAGAATTTATAGAAGAAACTTGAGAGACATAACATGAATCTTCTTTGAAAAGTTTTTCATTTTCCTTTAATAAAACTTTATTCTTCATTTTTTCATTCTTTAGATCAATGAATAATTCACGGAATGCATCTAAAAGTCAGTATATTGTACCTCATCTTCTTCTAGCACCATGTAACAGATGTTGGCATGTTCAGTGGTTTCTTCTTCGTCAGAGGAAGAAGAATCACTGTTCTCCCATGATGCTTGGTAGTCTTTCTTCTTTCTGAACTTTTTGCTCTTGAATTTACTTTTGTTTTTTAGCAATGGGCAATCCTTCTTCATATGACCTGTTTTATTATAATTAAAACATTTAAACTTACCTTGCTTCAAGAATCTTCTGAATTTTCTTGAAAGCATTGCCATCTCCTCTTCATCGTCATTTGAATTATCCGTATTTGAGGATGCATGGAAGGCAAATTCTTTCTTCTTTGAGAGAGATTGTTGTTCGTCCTTCTTTCTTTCTTCAAGTTGCACTTCATATGCCATTAGATTACTAATAAGGTTTTCTAATGTCTTTGTTGAGAGATCATTCACTTCTTCTATTGCAGTTGTCTTCTTCTCCCAATCTGGTATGAGTGCACGAAGGATCTTGCGAACTTTCGACTAGGGTGTATTCCTTTCCAAGGGATGCTAAGGAATTGGTTATGTCGGTGAATCTTGTAACCATTTCTGAGATGGTTTCATTCTCCTTCATTTTGAAAAGTTCAAACCTGTGGACAAGAATAGAAATCTTAGATTCTTTAACCTTATTTGTGCCTTCATGTGTTACCTGAAGAGTATGCCATATTTGATTTGCAGATGTGGCTGTTGACACACAGTTGAATTCTTCTTTGGTTAAGGCACAGAATAAAGCATTCATTGCTTTAGCGTCAAGGTTCGCATTCTTCTTTTGATCATCACTCCAAGCGGTGTAGTTGGTTGTCGGTTTGGTGCACGGTGCTTCTACAGTGTTCCAAAGTTTGTAGTTGAGTGATTGCAAGTAGATCTTCATTCTACACTTCCAATAGTTGTAGTTGGATCCGTCAAATAGCGGTGGACGTTGTGTAGAATGTCCTTCTTTGAATTGTGACGAAGGAAATTCCGTTGCCATCCTCTTATGTTGTTGACTGGGTATGCAGGGCTTGTATGCCGGGCCGGGCTCTGATACCAATTGTTGGTCCCGAGATGATGCCAAGTGTGGATCTAAAATACAATGTCAACACTCACACAAGAATATTAGTATTAAAGAAATAAACGTACTTGCAATAAGGAAAATAAATCACAGAAAATTTAAGCAAACGCAAACACGAGTGATTTATTCTGGTTCGATCCTCGTGACCTACATCCAGTCCCCAAGCCACCCGCTTGAGATTTTCCTTGATCCTTTGACTTTGTACACCCAAAATCAACACCTTGTATCCCACTTGACAAATCCCCTTTGCCAAATGTATACAACTCTTCTTACAACCAAGAAGACCATAACACCTTGTACAAACTCTCTTCAACCCGAAGACGCTCTTGTACAATGCTCCTCTTTGAGTGATTACAAACTTTCCTATAAGCCTTGAATCTGTATGTGATCGTGGACAAGGGCTATTATAGGTGGACTCTCAGAAATCTTCACTATAGAGTAAGAATTTGAATGAAGAACTGAAAGTAAAAAACAGTTTTCTGAAATCAGATTTTTTCAACAGAGTTTTTGGTGAGAAAACTTTTGATTTTGATTGATGTATTTAGCCCAGAATAACATACCTATTTATAGCTGAAATCCATAGTCAGTTAGGGTAGTTATCAGGTCCATTTTGAATTTTCAAACGTTAGATAACGTTAGATAAAACACCAGAAAATAGAAATTGTCCAACAGTTAGAAACTGCCATTAGTCGACTTGACATATGGGTTAGTCGACTAAGTTGGGCAATTTATACTGGGTTAGTCGACTAATCTTGGGTATAAGTTGACTACATAAGACTAAAACAGATATGCAAGTTACTGGAAACTATAATTAGTCGACCAGCAGGAATTATAAGTCGACTACAACATGTATTAGTCGACTAGTTTTTTTATAAGTCGACTAACAACCTTATTAGTCTGCTAATAGGAAGGGTCAAGTCTACTAATAGGTGATCAAGTCTACTAATAGGAAGGGTCAAGTCTACTAATAGACTAATGATGTGTATGTGTGTTTCAAGGCTTTTAACATACTATTAACTATTACAATACACATCAATAGCAACTCTCTTTGGGAAGTCTTGATCATGTAGAACTCTTGAATAGGCTTGTGCAAAAGAGCTCCATTGAAATCTTCACAAATGTATCATCAAAAGTAAGTTTCAACAATATGGACATGTGTCAACATATTACTATTTTGTTATAATGATTTCGATATTATTAACATGATCGGTATCACAATGTAATTAAATATAATTATCTATATTACCATATTTAAATTATTAATTTATTTAAAAATCTAGATTTTCTTTATCGACATCTTATAATTAACCAATATATATATATATTTCACCTATAATTTTATTAAATCAAGAGACAAAATAAATTTATTTTATTAAAAATGTTAAGAGCAATCATGCATATTTTAATTAATGTGACTTACTAATAATTATTATTTATTAAATAATATTTACAGTGATTTATCGATAATCATGGTTTTTTAATAAATCAATCTATTTCAATCATGATAAAATATAATTTATAAAATAAAAACACTCATAATTATTATCACAAGGATGTAGCTTGCTTTTTTACGATCACAATGGTTCCAGAATCGTACAAATTGGACATCGGGTGCTCTAGATATTGCTCGAACACTAAAAGCATAGAAATGGGTTATATTTGTAATTTAATAATATTAAAATGTAATAAGTTTAACATTACATGGGGGTTTCTATAATTTTACCTTTCACTGGTTTTAAAATGGGTTCGGGTTCCTAACGGGTCAGGTTTTTATCTTAACCCGAAACTCAAATCCAATAATATAAGTGAATTAGGGTTAAAGGATTAATGGGTATTTGGTTTGTGGGTTTGCATCCAATAGAGGGGAGAGAGAATGAGAGAAGAAGAGAGGGGAGCAGGGGAGAGGAGCAGTGGTGGTACGCTCGACCAGCCAGGGTAGCGGCTGCTGGCGCGTGCGACGTGGAATTCGCTGGCGGCCGGGGCTCGGCGGCGCTCTAGCCGCTGGTGGGGAGAAATAGAAAGAGGGAGGGAAAGAGGTGGAGCAAGAAAAGAAGAGCGAGAGGAGGTAGAAGAGGGGGAAGTGGGTGGTGGTTCGGTGGCGGCCTGGAGGCGCCGACGGGAGGCCTGATATGGCAGCGTGGCCATAAGGAAGACAGAGAAGGGAAGAAGAGGAAGAAGAAAGAGAGAATGAAAGAGAGAGTAGAGAGAAAAAGAAAAGAGAAAAGTAGAGAAAGTAAGGGAGAGAGTAGGTTGAGAGTGGCGGTTGAACAGCCTGGCTGACGATGATGATCGCCGACCTGATGGTAGTGACGATCAGGAGGGAAGAGGAGGAAAAGGAGGAAGAGAGTGATGAGAGAGAGAAGAGAGAGAGGGAGAGGGTGTGAGAGTGTGGGAGAGAGGGTGTATGAGTGTGGAAGATAAGAGAGGGTAAGATGAAAAGGGTAATATGCCTAATTAATAATACAATATTTGTATTTTATTTTAAAATATTCATTTATTATTTATTATTATTAAATATACAAACATTTTTGAGAGATTAAATGTTAATTTGGATATATATATATATATATATATATTTACTATTATTACTTATTAATATTTTTTTTGATAACCAATTATTATTACTATTCTTGTTGTTACTATTTTTTGTTGTTATCATTATTTTAATTAGTATTATTATAATTATTATTAGTGTTAGTATTGTTATATTTATTTTTAGTATTCATATTAATAATATTATTGTTTATTATTAATTTTATTTTTATGTATTATTATTATAATTATTGTGGTTATTATTTTATTATTATTAGTAGTATGATTATTATTATGTTTATTGGTTAGGACCACTCCTTACCCAAACCCAACTCCTTTAACCCTTTTCCATAAACCCATGCCCATTATCTAAACCTGTTAACCTTTTACCCACAACCGAGTAACACCCTATTTAATCATCTCTTCCTAAACCTAACCCTAATCCTAATCAAAACCCTAATCTTCATCATCTCCTTCTTCTCTCCCTATCAGCCGTCAGAGCCATCTCCTCCTTATCCGAACTCCTCGCCTACACCCTTGGAAGCCACCCAGAGCATTAGCACCACCCGAGTACCATGGCCGAGCCTTCTTCTTCTCCAGCGCCTCACAACCAACCCCGATTACCCACCCGATCTCCTCTCGGCCTGCGGTAACTCACCATGGCCGCCACACAGCCCCTATGGCTGACAGTAGCACCCTCCTTGCCTTCACACCCATGGCCCCATCCCACCTTGCCGCACACCCCCCTCACGGCCTGCAGATCCCACTCCTAACCGAGCCTTCTCCATCTCCTTCTCCACCAGAGCATCACCTCGGAGCCGCCAGTCTCCTCCGTGACCTCTGGCCTACTCCCTCTCCTCTCGTGGCCTCTGCCTTCTCCGTCTATCTCTGTCGGAGCACAGCTAAACCACCATCGCACACCCTGCGTGAGTATCCCTTATCTCATTCTCTGTCTCTCTTTCATTTTGTGATATATTTGTATTATGTGTGTGTGAGTGCATATGTATGTATAATAATGTGTATGTATGTATGTATGTTGTTTGTTATGTGTGTGTGTATATGGGTGAGTATGTGTGAATGTGTGGGAATGTGTATGCATGTGTGGGTATGTATATATAATGTGTATGTATGTATGCATGTATATAATGTGTGTGTTATTTGAGTGTTTGGATATATATAGATATGTTTCTATAATTATGAGTGAGCGTGTGTCTATGTGTGTTTATTGTGTGCGTTTCAGTTGTACAAGAGACTAGAGTGGCATTTACAAAAGACCTAGACCTGATCTAGATTCGTGTTCGCAGAGTACCGATACGTCAGGCGATTCAAATACCGACACACGAGATGATTCGGAGATCCATAACAGTTCGTGCAGTGCAGACCTGATGGCGATTCAGACCCGAAACCACATCATTTCATGTGAGTGTTTATTTTAGGGTTGTTATTTATTGATATTGTAGTGAGTGTTTACTTTGCATTATTATTTAATTCTGATATGTTAGCGAGTGTTTAGCTCTCTTTATATGATTTACATTTAACTGTGGTAACAAAATTATTATGGCTATTTATGTAGTTTTAGTTAGCTAAATTGTCTAATTTCTAGCATGTGAAAATAATTATGGATTTGATGATATATGTGAGTACCTTGTTGTCCCAAAGGCCCATCACTCTAGTTTTGATGATGATTAACTCATGTAGTTATATTATAAGTGATCTTGTGTTTATTAAGTTTCAGATATTCAATCAAAATCTTAGTCCATGTTTAGCTTCAACAAAAAATTCGAAGTCAAGTTTGAATCTATCACATGTTGATTCAAGAGCTCGCGCGTCAAGATTGCATCAAGTACTCGAGATGGAGTCAAACTAATTTGGATCAAGTTTTGATCAAGTCGAGATGGAGAAGAAGATTTTCAAGAGAAGATTTTCAAGAAGACTTGAGTCCTAATTTGTAAGCTTAAGATTTTTGTTTTAGATAAAATATAAATGATAGATTAGTTGTAGATTGCTCAAGCTCATACACACACAAAATTTATATATTATCTTTTATGTTAAAAATTTTGTGTTTTTGGTTTAACCTTTTTTAGTTTCAAAAGATTATGTTTACATGATTTTTATCACAATAGAATAAGTTTTATTGTTTGCAATATGTGTTGGACTCTATCCACACATATTTGAGCTTCAATGTTTATAGAAACTTATTTCTATGAATTTTGGTTTATCAGGAATATATCTTTGTGTTTTAGATTTTCAAGAATACATATATCGGTTTCATGAACTGGTTCTATCAAAATAAGTTTAAGTTAGGTTATACGTGTATTGGATCTCATCCATATACATTAATACTTCATACATGTTTAAGAAACTTATTTTGATGAGTTTAATTCATGTGCTTTAAGTTTTACTTTTATCAAAACTTATTTTGGAGCTTATTATCAAAAACAAGTATATTTCATTTACTACATATATTGGATCATTTTCATACACACTATACTTCAAATGTGTTTCAATATCTTATTTTTGTATTTGTACAAGTTTTGAAAAATCAGATTTTCTTTTAGAAGTTGGTTTTTGAAAAATACGATTTTTGTTTTAAGCTTTAATTTCTTTGCCTCAAAAATAGTTCATTTGTTTGCAATATATGTTGATTTTTGATCGCACATATTTGGACTTCTAAGTATTTACATGAACTTATTTCTGTGGAATTTATTGAGATTTAATTAAATTTTTATGGATTTAACAAGTTGATTTTTAAATCATAAAATTTGGGTTTTGGGTTGCTTGCGGTCGACCGACCGGTCGACTGACGTGCACAATGCACATGAGCCCATAGCGGTCGACCGGTTCGATCGACCGACTGAGATACATTTTGTCTCTGTTTGGTCGCAGTCGACCGACCGGTCGACTGACAAAACCTGGCTTGGTTGCGGTCGACCGAGTGGTCAACCGGCAACCCCAACGGTCAGAAAAATGTCCGTCGGCCGGTCGACCGGCAGACCATTCTGGCCCGCAACGGCTAGTATTTTAACAGCCTATTTAAAGGGTTTTTGGGGACAGTTTTTGTCAAGATTTTCATAAGTGTTTTCAAGAGCTTTTCACAGAGTTTCTCAATAAGTTTTTGGAGTTTCATTTCTATATCAAAAGAGAATTTATCAAGAGCTCTCTTGAGTTTTTCAAAAGATTTTCTTGAACTTTTCTCTCTCTAATCTATCTAGTTTTCTCACACAAGCTTGAGCCTATCCATTGCTATATCCATCTTATAGGGATTCTTGTTTTGAGAGTGTTTGTTGGTGATCAAGAGAAGAGATCGCCAAGTATTCTAATCTTTGTTATTTGGAGGAGTTATAAAGGTTGCGGCCTCGGTGAACTTGCGGGTTCGAGTTGTGTGTTGTTCTTACTGTTGGTCCCGAGATGATGCCAAGTGTGGATCTAAAATACAATGTCAACACTCAAACAAGAATATTAGTGTTAAAGAAATAAACGTACTTGCAATAAGGAAAATAAATCACAAAAAAATTAAGCAAACGCAAACACGAGTGATTTATCCTGGTTCGGTCCTCGTGACCTACATCCAGTCCCCAAGCCACCCGCTTGAGATTTTTCTTTATCCTTTGACTTTGTACGCCCAAAATCAACACCTTGTATCCCACTTGACAAATCCCCTTTGCCAAATGTATACAACTCTTCTTACAACCAAGAAGGCCACAACACCTTGTACAACTTCTCTTCTACACAAAGAAGACGCTCTTGTACAATGATTCCTTTGAGTGATTACAAACTTTCCTATAAGCCTTGATTCAGTATGTGATCGTGAACAAGGGCTATTATAGGTTGACTTTCAGAAATCTTCACTTTGGAGTAGGATTTGGTGAAGAAACAGAAAGTGGGAACAGTTTTTAGAGAACCAGAATTTTGGCAAGATTTTTGTGTCAGAAAACTATAGATTTTAATTGGTGTTTGAACCCTAAGGTAACAACCCTATTTATAGCTGAACTCTATGGTTAGTTAGGGTAGTTATTAGGACAAATTTGAATATTTAAACATTGGATAACATTGAAGAAAACACCAGAAAACAGAAACTGTCCAACAGTCAGAAACTGCCATTAGTCGACTTGAGATATGGGTTAGTCGACTAGGGTAGGCAAATTTCTCAAGGTTAGTCGACTATAGAAAGGACCAAGTCGACTAGGTCAAGTTTGAATCAATAGACAAATTTCTGAAAACTGAACCAAGTCGACCAGAACTATATTATAAGTCGACTAGGCCATATATTAGTCGACTAGGTATCCTGTTAAGTAGACTAATAATGCAAACAGAGAGTTGGAATCTTTCAGGACAAAAGATTAGTCGACTAGGGAAATGTGTAAGTCGACTATACCAAGTGTAAGTCGACTACAGAAAGCTATAAGTCGACTAGTAGGCTATGATGTGTGTGTGTGTGTGTGTGTCAAGGTTTTTAACATGCTATCAACAATTACAATACACATCATTATCCACTCTCTTTGAGAAGTCTTGAACATGAAGAACTCTTGAATAGGCTTGTGATAGAGCTCCAAATGATATAGCTTCACAAATGTCTCATCAAAAGCAAGTTCCAACATTCACCCCCTTTTTGATGATGACACTTTGTGTGCACAAATGCTCCCCCTTCAGAAAATAAGTTATATGTTCTCCCCTACAGAAAATGGGTTATAACAGATATAGAAACACTTGTGTTCTCCCCCTGCAACAAATATATCATAACACGTAAATATTTGAATTATTGTTCTTATCAAACTTCTTTGATGGTACCTGAAAGATAGACATTAGAATGGTACCAATCATAAAAGTAAAGCATTAACCTTTTGGAGACCAAACCCAATTTGAATTTGGTTTCCATCTGTTAGTATACACATAATTGCATGAATTACATATATCATGTATGTATGATGCAATATAAGTATTTTTGTCAACAATGCTTAAGTTTTTAGGAATCCATATAAACTTATTCTTAATTCTTTTTGAAATAATATCGGACTTTCTTTTCACAAAAGAATTATATGGATTACTAGCATATGAAGATTTTTCAAAAAATTCAAGACCATAATGATTATGTGACATCTTTTGATATGATAACAAATCATTCAATTTTTCTTTTCCTTGATTAAATTTAGTCACACTTTTCAAAATCTCTTCATATTTAATTTTGATAACTGACATGTCTTTATCTAACACATAAATTCTTTCATTTAAAGATATAGTTTCCTTTTTAAGCAAAATATTTTCTTTTATAAAATTCTCATTATCTTTTTCAATGATGATATTACTTTTTCAAAATCATCTTTTTGAGAATTTTTAGAAGAAACTTGAGAGACATAACATGAATTTTCTTTGAAAAGTTTTTCATTTTCCTTTAATAAAACTTTATTTTTCATTTTTTCATTCTTTAGATCATTGAATAATTCATGGAATGCATCTAAAAGTTCAGTATATTATACCTCATCTTCTTCTAGCGCCATGTAACAGATGTTGGCATGTTCAGTGGTTTCTTCTTCATCAGAGAAAGAGGAATCACTGTTCTCCCATGATGCTTGGTAGTCTTTCTTCTTTCTGAACTTTTTGCTCTTAAATTTACCTTTGTTTTTGAGCAATGGACAATCCTTCTTCATATGACCTGTTTTATTGCAGTTAAAACATCTAAACTTACCTTGCTTTAAGAATCTTCTGAATTTTGTTGAAAGCATTGCCATCTCCTCTTCATCGTCATCTGAATTGTCCGTGTCTGAGGATGCATGGAAAGCAAGTTCTTTCTTCTTTGAGAGAGATTGTTGTTCATCCTTCTTTCTTTCTTCGAGTTGCACTTCATATGCCATTAGATTACCAATAAGGTTTTCTAACGACATTGTTGAGAGATCATTCGCTTCTTTGATTGTGGTTGTCTTCTTCTCCCAATCTGATGTGAGTGTACGAAGGATCTTGCGAACTTTTTTTACTTGGGTGTATTCCTTTCCAAGGGATGCTAAGGAATTGGTAATGCCGGTGAATCTTGTAACCATTTCTGAGATGGTTTCATTCTCCTTCATTTTGAATAGTTCAAACCTGTGGACAAGAACAGAAATTTTAGATTCCTTAACTTTATTTGTGCCTTCATGTGTTACCTGAAGAGTGTGCCATATTTGATTTGCAGAAGTGGCTGTTGACACACGGTTGAATTCTTCTTTGGTTAAGGCACAGAATAAAGCATTCATCGCTTTAGCGTCAAGGTTCGCATTCTTCTTTTGATCATCACTCCAAGCGTTGTAGTTGGTTGTTGGTTTGGTGTACGGTGCTTCTACGATGTTCCAAAGTTCGTAGTTGAGCGAATGCAAGTAGATCTTCATTCCACACTTTCAATAGTTGTAGTTGGATCCGTCAAATAGCGGTGGACGTTGTGTAGAATGTCCTTCTTTGAATTGTGATGAAGGGAACTCCGTCGCCATCCTTGTATGGTTGTTGACTAGGTATGCAGGGCTCTGATACCAATTGTAGGTCCCGAGATGATGCCAAATGTGGATCTAAAATACAATGTCAACACTCAAACAAGAACATTAGTGTTAAAGAAATAAATGTACTTGCAATAAGGAAAATAAATCACAGAAAAGTTAAGCAAACACAAACACGAGTGATTTATCCTGGTTCGGTCCTCGTGACCTACATCTAGTCACCAAGCCACCCCCTTGAGATTTTCCTTTATCCTTTGACTTTGTACACCCAAAATCAACACCTTGTATCCCACTTGACAAATCCCCTTTGCCAAATGTATACAACTCTTCTTACAACCAAGAAGACCACAACACCTTGTACAACTTCTCTTCTACACCAAGAAGACGCTCTTGTACAATGATTCCTTTGAGTGATTACAAACTTTCCTATAAGCCTTGATTCAGTATGTGATCGTGGACAAGGGCTATTATAGATTGACTTTCAGAAATCTTCACTTTGGAGTAGGAATTTGGTGAAGAAACAGAAAGTGGGAACAGTTTTCAGAGAATCAGAATTTTGGCAAGATTTTTTTGGTCAGAAAACTATTGATTTTAATTGGTGTTTGAACCCTAAGATAACAACCCTATTTATAGCTAAACTCTATGGTTAGTTAGGGTAGTTATTAGGACAAATTTGAATGTTTAAACGTTGGATAACGTTGAAAAAAACACCAGAAAATAGAAAATGTCCAACAGTCAGAAACTGTCATTAGTCGACTTGAGATATGGATTAGTCGACTAGGGTAGGCAAATTTCTCAAGGTTAGTTGGCTATAGAAAAGACCAAGTCGACTAGGTCAAGTTTGAATCAATAGACAAGTTTCTGAAAACTGAACCAAGTCGACCAGAACTATATTATAAGTCGACTAGGCCATATATTAGTCGACTAGGTATCCTATTAAGTCGACTAATAATGCAAACAGAGAGTTGGGATCTTTCAGGACAAAAGACTAGTCGACTAGGGAAATGTGTAAGTCGACTATACCAAGTGTAAGTCAACTACAGAAAGCTATAAGTCGACTAATAGGCTATGATGTGTGTGTGTGTGTGTGTCAAGGCTTTTAACATGCTATCAACAATTACAATACACATCATTATCCACTCTCTTTGGGAAGTCTTGAACATGAAGAACTCTTGAATAGGCTTGTGATAGAGCTCCAAATGATATAGCTTCACAAATGTCTCATCAAAAGCAAGTCCCAACACTTGTGGGAACAAGTGAGGGACTTGCGGGTACAAGAGTTCTTGAAGGAGCGTATTGTAGGTGTTGCGGCAGGGGATGATCTTGCGGGATCGATTCTAGTGAAAATCCTTCATAGTGGTGAAGGCGGGGACGTAAAGCAAATGGCTTGAATTTCAAGACAAATCTCCTGTGTTTGCGATTTCTCATCTCTCTCAACTCACTTGTGTTTATATCTTGCATGCTTATTATATGTGTGCTCATCTATTACATGCTTAATATTGCTTGTGCTTAATAGACATACTTGCTTGGGTTGTTTGATATCTTGCATTATTATTATTATTATTTTTTCTTTACATGCTTGATATTATGTTTGTCCTCATACTAGTATTTAACCAAGAGAGCTATAGTTACACATCAACTCTTAATCTAGAGGAATTTTGAGTAGAAGTCCAGCGCCCTTCACCGGGAATTCGGCTTCACTCTTTGATTATAGTTTGTGTGTTACTATAATAATTATAGTTTGCATAATAGTTTTTAATTCCGCATTATTTAGCATTAGATTAGCATATCACCTATTCACCCCCTGTAGGTGATCTATGAGTGGTATTAGAGTTTGGTGCTTTTGATTTGGGTCTAACAACCTAGAGTTAAAAATCCTTTATTTGCTAATCACAATATTTGCGTACACACATAGATTTTATTGCACCTCCTATATTTGATATTCTTAACTTTCAAACTTGGAAACTTAGAATGTCCATGTATCTCAAGGCCCCTGGTACTCATATTTATCTTGCCACTACCAAAGATTAATATTTTGTAAATGGCTAAAATGGTCCAAGGGAATAACCCCCTTGAGATAAAATTCAACTCCGAACTTGATGATGATGTTGATATGTCTTATGACGAGCTTGCATTGCTTTGTCATAACTTCTTAAAAAATATGATTTGTTGAAGAAAAAAATTTCATTTGAAAGAAAATGAAACTTTGTTGAAAGAAAATAATGTTTTGAAAAAGGAGAATATTTCCTTATCTTCAAAGTTGAATGTTATTTTTAAAGAAACAATGCATTGAAAAATAACATTGATTCCCTTTCAAAAGAAAAGGATTTTATTTCTAAAGAAAAGGATATTGCTTTAAATGAAAATGATTTTTTGAAAAAGAAAATTGTTTTGAAGGAAGAAGAAAATATTTCTATTTTTAAAGTGAAAAAAGATTTTGTTTCTCATGCTCATGTTTCTTTTTTGTGCTTTGAAGAAGAATATTAACTGTTTGGGCTCCACTTTGAGCCAATATGCTTAATTACTTTATATTAGAATCCGTATTTCGCAAGAAATAAATTTCACATATTCATGCACATACCCAACGGCATACACCACATGCACACTATGCTCATACTCATACCATTATATATGCTAGAGTGTACACATGTACACATTGTTGCCGCAAAGGCCATCTTGCAAGATTTTATTTTGATAGATTAAATTCTTTAAATTTTGCAAATAAGAATATTTTGGTTCCCTATACCACTAACCCTCGTGGATCAAAAACGATATGGGTACCAAAATCTCTACCACTTATTTTTGATGTAGGTGTGGGCTCTCATAAGACGTGAGAGGATTGATGCCTTGGTGGTGCATGCATTTGGAGATTGAAGGACAAACTCATTTGATGCATCGCTATCAAGGAAGTATGGTGGGAGGACCACCTCACTTTAGAGAAATGAATTGGCTACATGGTATTGATAACCATTTCATCCTCTACTTTTAAAAATATTTTAAAGCTTATATGCTAGTGTAGCAACCTAGACTCAATCATATATTGTTTTATGCTTAATGCTGAGTTGATTTGTTGTTAAGCTATGCATGTATTTTTGAAAATTTTCTTCATGTTTTTCAAGTGGATTTACATGTCTATCATTTTGATTCATGTTTTTATATGCTTTACTTTAAAGCATATATTGATTTATATATTTATATCATATGTTCTTATACAAATCTTATTAAAACATGTATTATACATGTACAATTCTTGAGTTACACTTTCTCTTCATGCTTTATATGTTTTATTTGTATACTTATTTTATGTTTGATTGTATATTGTATGTTCTAGTTTTGATGATTCTTGTATGGTTATATGATATATCATATTTTAGGAAAAAGGAATTTGATTTGAGTTTTTTATTTTGAGCTTTATTGTTTTATCTTCATGAATATGTTATCACATGAATATTGAGCATTCATTTATATGTTTACTCATGATTTTATTTTTATGAGCTCTTTTATGTGCTTTATAGATCTTGAGTGTCAATTTTTTTATAATTAGCATGTTTAATGCGATATAAGATTTGGTTTCATGTTTGGCAGATCTCTAACTAGTTTTCAAAACTAATTTTAAACTAGTTCTTTATTCTTTACCTGGTAGTGTTTTCAATCTATTATTACTTTCAAAACATTATCTTTGAAAACTTCTACCCTATAAGGGCAGTTGGTTGGGTGACCATGCCTTATGTGCCTTGATGAATATTTTTTAGACATGTGAATGATAGGGTGGATGATATAAGTTATATACATGATTCCCATATTATTTCATTTCTGCATATTCATTCAAATTTTTCTATATATGTATGCGCTAAATTTGAAGTAGTATTTTCATACATACATATATTGATTGATCGTGCTTGTTTTACATTGACCATACATATTTTATAGCATAAATTAATTTCATGCTAAGCTTGGTTTTACTTCAAAACTTTTACTTTTTGTTTCCAATAAGCTTATGCATTAGTTTATGATTATTTCAAAAACGGAGAAAAGTTTTTTGACTTAGATTTCATATTTATGTTTGTCTATAAAATAATATTTATGTTTGTCCACAAGTGGTATCTAAATTTTTTTTGAAGTATCAAAATTTGTTTAAGTAATTTACAAGTGATGTCACAATTATTTAATTGATTTTATGTGGTATCAAAATTTATTTTGGTTGATTACAAGTGGTATTAAAATTTGTTTTAATTGATTTTCAAAATTTGTTTTGACATGTAATGCTTATATGCAAGAGGAGCTTAACATCTCCTTTATATATAGATTATGATGAGTGTAATATATAAAGAAGAGATTGACCTCTTTTTTTATATCAGACACGTATGTAGGGGGAGCTTAACATCTCCGTTTATACATTATATGCTATGCTTATGTGGGTTAGAGTTTAGTCATCCCTTCTCCATATAATGCATATATGCAGGAGGAGTTAACTTGTCGTCTCTCCTCTTCATGAATTTATATCGCATATACATTTATCTTATTTTTTTACCTCTTTGTTGATGAGTTGACAAAAGGGGGAGAAAAATTTAGAGTGAGTTTATATATGCATGTTTATTTTTGTTTATGCATATATGTTTATGTTTGTTTAGTTTATATTCTTTTATTGAATATCTATATGTTTATGTTATGCATGAGTTAAGGGGGAGCTTTTATGAAGCTTATCTTTAATCCATGCATATATAACTCCATGAGTTTTGTCATCATCAAAAAGGGGGAGATTATTAGACCAAAGGCCCATCACTCTAGTTTTGATGATGATTAACTCATGTAATTATAGTACTAATGATTTGTGTTTATTAGTTTCAGATATTCAATTAAGATCTTAGTCCGTGTTTAGCTTCAAATAAAGATTTGAAGTCAAGTTTTGAAGCTATCATATATTGATTCAAAAGCTCACGTGTCAAGAATGCATCAAGTACTCAAGATGGAGTCAAGCTAATTTGGATCAAGTCAAGATAGAGAAGAAAATTTTTAAGAGAAAATTTTCAAGAAGACTTGAGTCTTAATTTGTAAGTTTAAGATTTTTATTTTAGATAAAATGTAAAGGATAGATTAGTTGTGGGTTGTTCAAGCTCATACACACACACACACACACAAAACTTATATATTGTCTTTTACATTAAAATTTTTGTGTCTCTGGTTTAACCGTTTTTAGTTCCAAAAGATTATGTTTACATGATTTTTATCTCAATAGAATAAGTTTTATAGTTTGCAATATGTGTTGAATTCTATCCACACATATTTGAGCTTCATATGTTTATAGAAACTTATTTCTATGAATTTTGGTTTATCATGAATATATCTTTGTGTTTTTGGATTTTCAAAAATACATATATCGTTTCATGAATGATTCAAAACAAGTTTATTAGTTTATATGTGTATTGGATCTCATCCATATACATTGATGCTTCATACATGTTTAAGAAACTTATTTTGGTGAGTTTAGTTCTTGTATTTTAAGTTTTGCTTTTATCAAAACTTATTTTGGAGCTTATTGTCAAAAAATAAGTATATTTCATTTACTATGTGTACTGAATCATTTCCATACACACTATGCTTCAAATGTGTTTTTAATATCTTATTTTTTTATTTGTACAAGTTTTGAAAAATCGGATTTTCTTTTAGAAGTTGGTTTTTAAAAAATATGGTTTTTGTTTTAAGCTTTAATTTTTATGCCTCAAAAATAGTACACATGTTTGTAATATGTGTTGATTTTTGATCATATATATTTGGACTTCAAAATATTTACATGAACTTATTTCTGTGAAATTTATTGGGATTTAATTGAATTTTTATGAATTTAACAAATTGGTTTTTAATCATAAAATTTGGGTTTTGGGCTGCTCACGGTCGACCGACTGCACAATGTACACGAGCCCATAGTGGTCGACTGGGTTGGTCAACTGACTGAGAGACAGTTTGTCTCTGTTGGGTCGCGGTCGACCGATCGGTCGACCGACAGAGCCTGGCTTGAGTGGGGTCGACCAGGCTCGACCGGCAACCCCAACGTCAGAAAAATGACCGATGGCCGGTCGACCGACATGCCATCTGCCCCCCAACGACTAGTTTTTTAACAGCCTATTTAAAAAGTCTTTTGGGCCAGTTTTTGTTAAGATTTTCACAAGTATTTTCAAGAGCTTTTCACAGAGCTTCTTAACAAGTTTTTGGAGCTTCAATTCTATATCAAATAGAGTTTATCAAGAGTGATTCTCTTGAGTTTTTCAAAAGATTTTCTGGAGCTTTTCTCTCTTTAATCTATCTAGTTTTCTCACACAAGCTTGAGCCTATCCATTGTTATATCCATCCTATAGGGATTCTTGTTGTGAGAGTGTTTGTTGGTGATCAAGAGAAGAGATCACCAAGTGTTCCAATTTTTGTTATTTGGAGGAGTTGTAGAGGTTACAGCCTCAGCGAACTTGCGGGTTCGAGTTGTATGTCATTTTTGCGAGAACAAGTAAGGAACTTGCGGGTCCAAGAGTTGTTCTTGAGGGAGCTCATTGTAGGTGTTGCGGCACAGGGTGATCTTGTGAGATCGATTCTAGTGAAAATCCTTCATAGTGCTGAAGGCGGGGACGTAGAGCATGTGGTTAGAATCTCGAAACAAATCTCTCGTGTTTGCGATTGCTCATCTCTCTCTTAACTCACTTGTATTTGTATCTTGCATGCTTATTATACTTATGTTCATCTATTACATGCTTGACATTGCTTGTGCTTAATAGATATAGTTGCTTGTGTTGTTTGATATCTTACATTGTTATTATTGTTTATTCTTTACGTGCTTGATATTGTGTTTGTGCTCACACTAGTATTTAACCAAGAGAGTTATAGTTGCACCTTAACTCTTAATCTAGAGGAATTTTGAGGAGAAGTCCAGAGCCCTTCATCGGGAATTTGGCTTTACTCTTTGGTTATACTTTGTGTGTTTGTGTAATAATATAGTTTGCTTAATAGTTTTTAATTCTGTAATGTTTGGCATTAGATTAGCATATCACCTATTCACCCCCTCTAGGTGATCTACATACCTTACCATTTACTTTGACATGTACTATAGAGATAACTTTTAGTTATTGGTAGTAAATGTTTCTGAATTTACCCACTGTTTAGTTTATTCGAGTATTTTGAGATACCTTACTGATATTGGGTATTAGATGTATTGTGGACTATGGATCAGATATATATAATGTACATTGAATTGATAACTTTTACTGAGACATTAGTGTTTTATCATTTCATGTGTAGATGATAACCACTTCGGATTTGGTCTACTTGTGATGAATGTTAAACTGTATATCTAATTGATCTTGAGTTGATTGTTTCGTGATTATGGTTAGAGTGTATATTTTATATGGAGATAATTAATAAATATTTATTTGATGATAATTCAGAAGGGAACTCATTTAGATCTTGAGGATTGTGTAGTTAGGATGTTACCTTATCAGAGATCGATCTTCTTGATACTTGGACTTATATACAAACTTAGTAAGAGTTGGAGTTGACTTGAGATCTATATTCCTTACAGAGGCTCTTGAATAGTGTTCTGATGAGATTGGCGTAGCTGGATTTATAGTTGTGAGTATTTCAGGATCTATTTTCTGATTCTATTATTTTAGTATGGATGGACATTTTAATGTTGATTATCAGACGTATAGATATTCTAGTTCACATGTTTGAGAATGTTCATTATTCAGTTTTGATTTCGGTATCCATTGACTTAGTTGATCTCGAGGATAATGAGTAGACTGCACTTCATTGTTGGATCCTATTTATATCAGTTATTAGATATTTATTATCAGTTACCAGTTGTTAGTTAGACTAATGTGTTAGTGACTCTATATCTCTAGATTTCTTCACCAGATGTCAGTTATTAGTTGTCAGAGATCAGTTGTCAGATATCAGCTAGTATTGACATTAGCAGTGGTGGGAGATAGTGGTTACTTTTAATAACAATTATATTGTTTGATTGTTACTAAAAGACACCATAACCCAAGAAAAAAGGGTAATCCCCTGATAATGCATGTCATATATTTTAGGAAGACTTATTATGGTATATCGAGTTGTGAGTTACACTATGGGGAACCAAAAGTATTACTGACTACTAAGTTATTCAGTTGTCAGTTATCAGGGCTATACCCTAATTATGACGCCACACTAGTTGTCTTTTCGTGTGGGGTTATGGTCTTCAGTTATTAGAGCCTTGGGCTTATCGTGATCCAGCGCCATGGGTGTTAGACCGTGGTACCAGGCATGCATGGTACCCTCCCAAATCACATGCACTACATTAGTAGACAGTTACACAAACGATAACTTTATATGTTATGTTAGAAAATGGTTATGCTATGGGACGCAGCTAAGTAATATATTAGTTAGGTTAATAATAACCAACCGGGCTAGAAACATATCTAGATTACACTATCTTTAACATCAGTAGTTGATTTACCATGATATAAGTTATATTTCATTCATAACTTTATTTTAGATATTGATTAATCAGCTGTCTTCTACCTACTATTTTTCAATGCTATGAGTTATCTTATATTTATCTCTTTGTTTATGATATTCTTTATGCTGTATTTTTATATTAGTGTAGTGATATGTACACACTATTTATATGCACGAGCACTTTTCCCTCTTTTTTACATACTTATTGGGTCGCTTTCTGACGACCCTGGATTTGCACGTCCAGATATTGGATATTTTATTTCATTAATCAGGTGTTGATGAGCTCGTACAGTTCACGAGGACTCTGGAGTTTTCCTCTGTTTATTACTGATATTCTTATCCCTTTTGAATTCCTATTATTTCCTGATTCTCTATGTATCAGATCCAGTTGTCATTCCTTTTCTGTATTCATTGTTATCATGTGTGGACATCTATATATGTTATTGCAGTGATTATGATTTATTGTAGTAGATTTTTGTAGCTTGTTCGGGTTACTTAAGGCTTAGCGTGTATACATGAGCTATTTTCATGCGTATAAGCATCCCAGACTCTCGTCGTGTCTCCACTGCAACATATTTTGGGAAGCGGGGCGTGACAAAAAGAGAGGGAGTTAGGGAGAGTTAGACATAGAGAGAGTGGAGAGAGACATAAATATATAAAGAGGAAGAGGTGGTGGGTAGGTCTATGGAGGTGAGATGGTGGAAGGGAAAAGCTTGGAGAGGAAGAAAAGAAGATAATTGGAGAAGAAGAAAAGAAAAGAGAAAAAAAAAGATTTAAATAATATTATTTATTTTAGTAAAATTCGGTTAGATCTGAAGGTTCCAAAAAATTCTATAAAATAAGAAAATATTACCCAGAGGAATAATGTGAAATCAGCTTCAAGAAATTCAGTCTGATTTGCAAAATAAAAATCCTAAAATTGATCGGTGATACCAGTCGGCACAGGTTTGACCAGATTTTCGATTAATTTAGAAAATTCTCAAAAATATGCTAAAGTAGAAAATATAATTTTAAAAATAATATTAAAATAAATTTCAGAAACTCAACTCTATTTGTTAATTAAAAATTCTAGAGTCGATTATCGGCATTGGTCGACACCAATTTCGAAGATCTTCCAAAATAATCCACAATAATTCCAAAAAATTCTGAAAAATCTAAAATATTAGAAAATAATATTTTTAGCTTAAATCAGTTCAATTTGACTACCAAAAAAGTCAAATCAAATTTGTATGCTGTATCGAGTACTGATACGGTGACATGTATATCTAAAATTGGAGGTTACACTTCTACCCACCTTACCAAAAAATTCGTACTCGAAATTTCAATTCAGGTGAGAGAATAATATTTATAGCTTCTAGAACCTGGATATTATGGGCCTACGATGCTTCTGCTGTGCCACTTTGGTATCTATCTCGAACTCCAAATTGGGTAACTAGTACTGGAAATCAAAATCATAGGAAAGGAATCAAGATGATAAAGGAGAAGTGGTTAGAAATTAGACTATTAAGAATGATAATGAAAATTAGAAAATATTAGGAGTCGAGGAATGGATTTTCAATGGAGATACTCTTGTACTTGCAGCTGAAATTCTCAAATCCAGGCTCGCATTAGTTCTAATTTGATAACTGGTTGTACTATTGGTAAGAGCGCGACTATTGATATTGGTGGTTACTCGTATATCAAAACGAAGCCTATAGTAGGGTGGACCTAGACCTAGACCTAGACGACTCCTAACCGGGCGATTTCTCAGGGGAGGTTGTTGTATAAATCCAACCACAAGCTAATCGGTCAGGTAGGAGTAAAATACGGTGGGAGGTATCCGTGCGTAACCAACGAGCCTTAATTACGCCAAACTATGGTATCTTCGAGTTCTTAATCCCCAACCTTAGACACTGATTTCACAAGAGTAAGATTCAAAACAAGTTCCACCCTTGGTCAATCTCTTAATGAGTCCGAGATGTCCCTAGAGACCAACGTCTATGAATTTTTATTAGGGTTTGGGTTGTGTGAGTGGGGATGTGATTTTTGGGTTAAGGAAGGGTGATGAACTCCCTACCTTATCTTGTATGGGTTTTGCCGTTAATTTCAATTCTTGTAAGTATGCAATATAAACAAGAATATAACATAAAGCGAGTAAATCACCCACGTGTTTCTCCTATGCTATATGCAATGCCACATGTACACCTCAGTCCAGATCACAACAACAGAACAAACTACAATATATTGGAATTGAATTTGACACGTGCCTAAATGCAAATGTCTAAACCGTTTTAAAGCGTTCAAATATCGTATTTTAGTTCTTTAATTATTGCAGTGTGCAGGAAAGAATTATAGAAAACTAGCTGCAGATTTCAACAGAATATAGCAATAGATGAAACTTGCAAGATCCCTGCAAAATTTGGGGACCAGAGACCCAGGATTGGCCGCATTTCCACGGCTCCCAAGTCCTTGGTGCGGAAATTTAATAAAAGTAGCTTCCCTGCTTTCTAGAGCAGGGACCTATAGGCAAAGAGAGTCTTTTGCAATATATAGTTTCTGTAAGAATGACCTGCATACCAAAAACAGGCATGAAATGTTAACAAAAATGTGAGTTTAAACCATTTCCATCCCCAACAACGGCGCCAAAAATTTAATCGAAGAGAAACCAACACTTGAAGATGTGTGTTTTATGAAATCTGTGAAATTATATGTGTGCTAATGTTCCCTCATACTTCTGTTATAGCATTGGCTCAACAGGTCAAATGCACAGGGATGAAAGGCGATAGAAGCATTAACAGTTCTTGTTCATGTCGGTTGTTAACACTTTTTCTATGTTTAAATAATGAGAAAAGAAAAAGAAAAGAAATTCAAAAGTGATAGATAAAGAAGACGATAAAATGGCGATGAAAAAATAAAAGAGAAGTGGATTTGAGAACAAAAAGAAAATGAAATAAAGGTGAACTAAGAAGTTGGTGAAAACATCAATAAGAAAATGATAAAAAGATTTTGAAAATTATTTTTAAAACAAAGTAAAAAAGAAAGAAGAAAACTATAAAAGAAAACTCATGGCTACTAACTACATTGCTCCATTAACCATGCTAACCTCTTAGTGATAGTTGCCTCACATGGATCCTTGGCCATCACTAGTCCTTGGCTTCTAGAGACGATACAAAGCATGGCACATAAGATTGTTCATCAACATCCAAACCACACATCCACACAACAAGTTGCAAGCTACTATTAAATCATTAAAACTAAGTAGAGGTGAGCATGAAATAAAGAAGACATTACAAGTTAGCTTGTTAGTGGGTTAGATATTAGAATGTTAGAATGTTAGAATCCACATCATGAGCCATCAATAGCTCTTGCAAGAGCAAGACCTTGTAGATGCTATTAGATTCATGTGGATTATCAAGTAAGTGGTCATGAGAAGAAAAACTGGCTAAATATAATGTAGAAGATGGAGAAGATTATATTGTAGAAGAAAGGAGATACCTTTAAATAGATTGTCACCATCATTACATTAATATCTCTCTATCTCTCTGTGAATCATCTCAGCCCTACTACCAGATCTAAAATAAAATTAAAATACAAAAGAAAAGAGAAGAGAATAAGAACGCATATACTATACTACACTAAAAGAGAGAAACCCTAGCCTACTCGCTGATCTGCTTGCGTCTCAGGTCTCTGTAGGGATATATATAGGCAATAGGAAGTTCTAGAAGATGAGATGAGGCCACGCGTCAAAAATTGACATGTGGCTCGCCAAGATGGCCGCGAAAACGCGGCCATAGCCACGTTTTCGCGGCCATACCAGGGACTTAGGTCCTTGGTTTTGGCGAGCGATTTTGCCTCGCTTCAGGGAACTTCCAGATATTCTGAGATTCAGGTATTTGCGTCCGAATTTTCATCACACACGCGCCAACGTCTATATTCAATGTATTTTCTAGAAACTCTTTAACTTGGCCTCCAAAAAATCTGGATTTAATTACCGAAAATTGGTTTAATTAAGCTCTTATTACCCTTTTGCCCTTCTAGTCTTGATTGTCTACAAAAGAGACCAAAACATGAGTGAGAAGCGTTATTTTTATCATAAAATAGTAGAAAAATGCGATATAAAAATGTAGAATTGTAGACTAATCACTCATCAGGCACGTCATCGCGAGAGTCAGATATCAGTGTCGGTGACATCTTCAAGGCCTTTCAGTGAACATGGTACAACAAGCCACCCGAAAGAAGAAGATAAAGAAATGATCCAGTCAGATTCAGATCCCTGGATCAAACACCTGAACACTCTCTTGTACATTCACTTTGAACAATGTGAACCACCCACAGAGGATAAGATAATTAAGATTAATCTAGGAGATGAGGCTAACCCTAAACCCATCTTTATAAGCGAAAGCTTATCACCTCCCGAGAAAGAAGATCTAATACATCTCGCATGAGAGCATATAAATATCTTCACTTGTTATTACAAGGATATGCTCGAACTTGATCCTCAAGTGGCTATGCATCGCCTTAATATTAATCTGGATGCAAAGCCCGTCAATCAACAACAACGACGATTTCGCCCAGAGATAATGGAAGCAATTCAATTGAAAGTCAGGAAGCTTATAGACTCTAGTTTCATCAGGAAAGAACAACACCCTGACTGGGTAGCTAATATTGTCCCCGTCACCAAAAAGAATGGGATGATCCGAGTTTGCATTGATTTCCCTGATCTAAATGAAGCTTGTCCTAAAGATGAGTTCCCTTTTCCACTCACGGATGTCATGATCGACAACACGTGTGGGTTTGAACGGATGTCTTTCATGGATAAATTCTCTGGATACAATTAAATTAAGATGTACCCTGATAATGAGAAGTATACATCCTTTAGAACACCACTAGGGGTGTATTGCTATACTGTGATACTCTTCGGATTGAAAAATACGGGGGCGACATATCTGAGATCTATGAATACAATCTTCTATGAGCACATACGCAAAACAGTAGAATGCCACATAGATGATATTGCAATGAAAAGCCATGCCAAAAGTGATCACATAGCAGATCTAAAGACAATATTCGATATCATGCGGGCACGTCAATTGAAGATGAATCCCACTAAATCCTTCCTGGGAGTGGCCAGCTGTAAATTTCTTGGATTTGTTGTGACATTCAAAGGAATTCACCTTGACCCAGAGAAAGTTCATGCCATCTAGGAGATACAACCTCCAAGGAACCTTAGAGAGCTTAGAGGATTGCAAAGGCGACTAGACTACATCCAGAGATTTATCTTAAATCTCTCAGGATGATGCCAACTCTTCACCAAATTGATGAAAAAGGGCATCTCATTCATCTGGGATGATGCACAAGCGTTCGAGGAAATCAAGCGATACCTCACGCATCCGCCTGTCCTTGCAGCTCTGGTATCAGGAAAACCTTTCCTGATATATGTCTGAGCTACGAATCATTCTCTGGGAGCTTTACTAGCCCAAAATAATAATCAGGGGCACGAGCAAGCAATCTACTACCTGAGTAAAACTATGATCAGAGCTGAACATCGATACGAACTGATCAAAAAAGAATGCTTGACGCTGGTGTTCGTTATTCAGAAAATGCGATACTACCTTGTGGGCAAAACCATACATGTCATATTAAAAGTCAATCCTTTAAGATTGCTTATAACGAAACCATCATCGCTGAATAGTCGACTAGCGAAATGGGCCATATTGCTCTCCAAATACGAGATGCAATTCCTTCCACAAAAAGCTGTGAAGGGACAAGCAGTGGCAGACTTCTCGACTAAACATCCAGATCCAAGAACGACCAAGCTTTATGAAAATCTCCCAGATGAGATCGTTGAAATTTGCATGACCCAGACGTCTTTCGAAGAACAAGTGTGGCAACTCTTCTTCTATGGCGCATCAAGAACAGGTCCTCGAGAAAATATTGTAGAAGGAGTGGGGGTAGTACTTGTCTCCCCCCACAGAACTACATAATCCCTCGTGCATTCTCATTAACTGAGTCGTGTTCCAACAATATAGCAGAATACGATGCTCTCTTGATCGGGATGCACATCGCCGATAAGATTGGCGTTAAAAATCTCGAAGCATACGGTGATTCAAAGCTCATCGTCAATCAGGTTTACGGGGAGTATGAAGTCTGACATAAAAACTTAGTGCCCTATCACAACGCAACCATTTGCATGGCGGAGAGGTTCAAAAACTTCTACATTGACCATGTACCTCACCAGCAAAATGTGCATGCAGATGCATTGGCGTCCCTTGCCGCTTTCTTGGTTCTTCTAGTAGAACGACAGAGAATGTACTCGTCTATAGCCATGACTTGTACTGTCCAAAATTCGCCCTTGAAGATGATCGAACACCAACAGGAGACCTTCAAGGTAAAGAAGCTCCAGAGTCTTCAACAAGTTCAGAGCTCAGGGATTGGCGATTCCCATATGTCGACTACGCATTGTATGGTATACTACCCGATGACCCTAAAAAGCGACCACCATCAGAAGGAAAGCCCCTCGATTTTATTACAATGAACACTGTATCATCGATCGCATGATGGAATCCTCCTCTGCTACCTATCACATAAAGAGGTACAAGAGGCACTCAAAGAGGCTCATGACAGTATGTGCGGAGCTCACCAACTTGGTCAAAGTTCAGAGATCGACTTTGAAGACTTGGGTATTATTGACTGATGATTATCTCTAACGCCATCGCTTACGCTATGCAGTGCCATGCCTGTTAGGTCCATGGTGACTTCATTCATCAGGCACCAGGACATCTTCGCCCTACGAATTCTTCCTGGCCATTTGAGATGTGGGGAATGAACGTGGTTGGTCCTATTAGCCCACCTTCATTTAAAAGACATCAGTTTAACTTAGTTATAACCGATTACTTCTCCAAATGGGCAGAGGCTATCCCTCTGAAGGAGGTGAAGACATCCGACATGATCAAGTTTATCAAACATCACGTAATCTACTGCTTTGGCATGCTACGACAGATCGTCCCGATAATGGGTCTCAGTTCGTCAGCCAAGTGTTCCAGAGATTCTGTAATAATTTCAGAATCTGAAGTGTGTCTTCAACGGTATACTATCCAGCCGCTAACAACCTCATAAAAGATTTTAACAAAACCATTGGGAAGCTTCTCAAGAAGTCTGTCTCAAAAAGTTAACGTGACTGGGACGATAAATTAGGTGAATTCTTATGGGATTATCGCACAATAGTGAGAGCCCCAAGAAAGCTACACCATTCTCTTTGGCGTACGGGTGTGAAGCCATACTCCCACTGAAAATTCAGATCTCATCTCTGTGCATTGCTTTAACAACGGAGATGACGAATGAGAAGAAGCATCGACTGTGATTCCAGAAGTTAGAAGCTTTGGACGACAAACGTTTACAAGCTCAACGACAAATCGAGCTTTATCAAGCTCAAATTTCCAGAGCCTTCAATAAGAAAGTTAAAGAGCGGACTTTTAAGAAAGGTAACTTGTCTTGGCTGTTAGGAGACCAATGGTGATGATGCACAAGACGAAAAGAAAATTTCAACCCAAATGGGAAGGATCATTTGTGGTAGAGTCAGTCTACTCAAATAGAGCATATCGCCTAATAAATCCAGAAGGCAATATACTCATGATGTCAATTAATGCCAAATTCATAAAGAAATACTACCTTGATCATGTTAACATTAAACCTCTGATTGTTGGGTCAAATATATATGATGTTTGCATCGAATGCATTTTCCTACAACAGAATTCTCGATTGATGACTATGTCCTCATTGATCAACAATAGTCGAGTATGTTCTACTCAACACGAGCATAATAGTCCTCATTGATCAATAGTAGTCGACTATGTTCTTCTCAACACGAGCATAATAGTCCCATTGATCAATAATAGTCAACTATGTTCTGTTCAACACGAGTAAAATAGTGATCAACAGTATTTGACTATATTCTGTTCAACTAGAGCATAATAGTCCTTATTGATCAACAATAGTTGACTATATTTTGCTCAATACAGCATAATAGTCCTCATTGATCAACAGTAGTTGATCATATTCTGCTCAATACGAGCATAATAGTCCTCATTGTTCAACAGTAGTCAACTATATTCTGCTCAACACGAGCATAATAGTCCTCATTGATCAACAGTAGTTGACTATGTTATGCTCAACACGAGCATAATAGTCCTCATCGATCAACAGTTGTCTGACTATGCTCTGCTCAACACGAGCATAGTAGTCCTCATCAATCAACAGTTGTTCGGCTATGTTCTACTCAACGCGAGCATAATAGTCCTCATTGATCAACAGTTGTTCACGATGCTCTCCTCAACACGAGCATAATAGTCCTCATTGATCAACAGTCATTCGGCTATGTTCTGCTCAACACGAGCATAGTAATTCTCATTGATCAACAACTATTCAGCAGCAGGTGGGACCAGTATCGACGACTAAACATCACTGGAATTCTAATCGGCACATAAGAAGTTGGTTAAGAGTAATGATCAGGCGAACGGTGCAAGAGAACAAAGTCCAATCCTCAATAGAATTGAGCTAATAAAGACAAGCTAACTGAGTATTAGTTTTGTCTTTCTTCTTTAAAGGCTATCAAAATCTGACGCTTCTGACGGCTAAGAATAGAGAAAAATGTTGGCTTTTAAGTCTAACATAAGTCCTCGATAACTCATTATGCTGAGGAAAATAACATGGCTAGTCCAACTCAAATGATAGTTAGTAAAGGCATACCGAATCCGTTAATAGCTGAGGGTTTGCTAAAAATCCTAAAGGGCTTGATCCCGTCTTCCCCTTTAAAATTCCTTACCAATTCTCATCCATGGAATGATAGGGCCACAAAAATACCTGTATCCATTTCTCCAGTAAAATGAGCACAGACTTGTCACGTTAACAGTAAACCTCTGACAAGCCATTATTCTCGATCCCCAGTGGAATCCGTCAAGTTAACATTAAACCTCTAATGATGAAATTCATTAAATACCTACTCAAAATCTCTCCGCTGTTATGTTAGCATTATACCTCTAACGGTAAACCTCTCATACCCCTAGAAAAATCAATGTTTGTCACGTTAATATTACACCTCTGACAATTTATTCTATTTTTTACCAATATACCCTACCAATTCCCTTCCATGGAGTGGTATGTCCACAAACTCAATCACTGTTATGTTAATATACCTCTAACAGTGAAAAGTTTCAATACTTTCCAGCGAGTACGAACTTTCACTTGTCGACTCTCTTACATGGAATCACAAGCCTTGTCAAGTTAACACTACACCTCTGACAATCCAAACTTCACTTGTCAATTTTTCTCAATAGAATAGCAAGTCCTCAAAATTGTTCATATCGCAAACCAACTCTTGTCATGTTAACATTACATCTCTGACAAATTACTGTTAAATTTAATATTACACCTCTAACAATGATCAAGTTGCTGTCAAGTCAACATAAAACCTCTGACAGTCACTTCCTTTAGGCTTCTATATCGAACCTGAGACGAGCGATGCTAAGTTTAACATCATACTCTAGCATCCGATTCATTATTAAGTTCAACACTACACCTATGACAATCATTTTCCCTCTAGCTTCCACATCGAGGCTGAGATGATCAATGCTAAGTTTCACATTTACCTCCACTCAGTGTCAAGTTCAATACTATACCTTTGACATTAGCCCACTGTTAAGTTTAACACTACACCTCTGATAGTTGCATCTTCAGTTTTTCCAACAAAATTGAAATTCCTTGGGGGCTAAGTTAACATTACACCTCTAGCTCACGTCCCTATCAAGTTAATATCATACCTCTGACAAGATTCAATCCAATCCGTTAAGTTAATATCACACCTATGACGGTAAAGAAATACTCAGATCCGCGACGGGTCTAGTCTCACTTGTTATTCTCTTCAATAGAATGGCAGGTCCACTTAAAATCACTGTTAGATTAATATCACACCTTTAACAATGTTTTCTCTAATCCCCAGCCGAGTCTTAATTATGTTAATACTAAACTTCTGATGATAGACTCAACCACAATCCCCTGTGGAGTGAAAAGCTCACTTATAATTCTCTTTCATAGAATAACAAGTCCGCCAAACTCATTCAATTACAAGTCTAGTTCTCACCGTCAAGTTACATCTCTGGCGGTAATTCCTTCAAAATCCTTAATGGATTTATCCATACTTGTCATTCTCATCCATAAATTGACAAGTCCATAAAACTTATTCCATTTTTGTCAAGTTAATACCACACCTCTGATAGCGACTCTATCAGATTTCCTCGTGGGACTGACTAACTATTTAATTGCTATGTAAATCTTTACCTCTTGCAGTTAAATACCATCATTTTAGTCTGTCTAAATTCTCATGCACAAAAGAAAATGGAGGCGAGACAAAAATTTTAATTGAATGTATTATTCATAATGATAAAAACAATACAAAGACTCCTTTTAATATACAGAGAATTTAAAAAATAAAAAAGAGGTACAAAAGGGCTAATCTCGCTCAGCAAGAGAGTGAATCTGGTCCCGAAGGCGCTGAATCTCATGTTGGCGTGTTCTCTCAACTTTTGTGAAATCTTGAACTCTCAATTCCTTTTCTGACAGGAGTTTCTTTGTAGCAAGTTGTGCTTGAAGAGATTCCAGCTTGAAAGAACGAGCAGTGCGATTTTCTTGATCTGCTTCTTGGCAACTCTAACTCCTCCAGCTTTTTCTTGGCAGCGGCAAGTTTCTTCTCATTAACTTGAATCAAGGCTTGCGCCTTGGCAATTGCTGCTTGAGCATTGGCTATGACTTGCTCTCCATTCTTGGTGATGACCTTAGATTCCCTAGAGTCATCAACCAATCTCTGGTAGCTGGCCTGGAATTCATTGAAGTGACAAGCCTCCTCAGCCATTTGTTCCTCGATCTCCTTCCGTTCACATTCTTGAACAGCAAGGAGCTTGTTTAGTATCAACCAGGCCTCATCCACTGGATTAGCATTTCTAGGGTCCTCAGTTCCTTCAAGCATATTCCCAGTTGCTCGACTAGTGTCAGATATGCCTTAGGCCTGATCTAAACCTCCAGTATGATGGATGTTTTCAATTTGGTTTTCAAGGAGCATTCGGGCAAACTCAAAGGAGCTTCTCCTGGAAAGAACCAACTTGATACAAGACTTCATTAAAATGAAGAATTGCTGGACCATTGAAATAACACCTAGAGGGGGGTGAATAGGTGTTGGCTAATCTAATGGTCACTTAATGCCGAATGATGCAAATAATGCGGAAGCTATGACAAATATGACCAATAAAACTTCTTTTAATTAAACACTTATGTATAACACAAGAGTGTTGCCGAATTCCCTTTGCAGGGCTCTGGACAAGCTCCTCTAGATTCCCCTTGAATGGGTTGAGGTGCCGCGTTGGCTCTCTTGGTTGAATACTAGTGTTAACAACAATCCCAAGCAAGTATAGCAATTATGAGCACAAGGGAGTATATCAAGCATGTAAATGATAAAGACAATTATTGAATGCAAGATATAAAAGAGACAAAGAGAGAGAGAGAGAGATAGAGTAAGCAATCGCAAATACAAAGGGTTTGTTTCGAGGTTCGAGCACACTTGCTCTACATCCCCGCCTTCGACACACGAAGGATTTCCACTATGCAAGATCCCAATGGATCTCTCCTCGGTGCCGCAACACCTACAATCCCTCGGACTCCCAAGTCCCGTACACACGCAAGCCCCACAAGCTTGCCGAGGCCGCACCTCGAACTCAAACCACCAAGAGTTCACAACCGAACTCTAACCACCAACGAGCACACTTGCCCGTCTTCTCAAAGAACAAAGAAAAGATCTTTGGTGATCACAACACTTGATCACCTAAAGAGCACTCTCACTACAACACACCTATATGATGAATAGACAATGGATAGCTCAAGTGTGGTGTGAGAAAGCAAGGAAAGAAAGCTATGATGAAAAACTCAAAGAATCACTTAAACACTCTTGATAAAATCTTCCCTTTAGATTGGAAGTATTTGCACTCGAATTTGTGGAGAAAACTCTTTTAAAAGTATCAGCAAAACTGGCTCAAAGCTCTCCTAAAATCTTAGCCTCAAACAATGACAAGAACCCCCAATTTATAGGCTGCCAGAATATAGCCGTTGGGATCTGTCAGAGCTGCCGGTCGACCGGCCGGTCGACTGGCCAACGGTCATTTTTCTGACCGTTGAAGCCTCCGGTCGACCGCCCGGTCGACCCAGAAATCCAGAGAGCAGAACTCTCTGCAGCGGTCGACCGTACGGTCGACCGGACCACTGTGCTGACAACGTGCACAAGGCTGTGCACGTCGGTCGACCGTACGGTCGACCCGACCTAGCTGCGGTCGACCGCCCGGTCGACCGATTTGGCCTGTCAGTCAGTCCTCAGACTGCACAGTTAAGGGATTTGGAAAAAGGTCTTTTAACTTAATAAAAATCCCATAAATTCTCAGTAAATCTAAAAAATAGTTTCAATCAAAATAAAAACTATTTTTCTAAAAACCATGTTTTCTAAAACTTGTTTTTCCATAACTTCACAAAATACAAAAACAAGATATTTTGAACTTATTAAAGCATAGTGTGTATGGATATGATCCACTACACAATCTTAATGAAATATCTATGTTTTTTATCATAAAGCTCTGAACTTGGTTTTGGTTGAAAGATATGTATGATAGAAATACCAAAAACCAAAGTATATATATTTTGTCACAAAGAAAAATCAAATAAAAAAATTCTTTTCTAAACATATAAATAAAAATTCTTTTATGAAAGCAATTCTATCAAGAGTGTGTGTGTGATATAGACTTGAGCAATCCACCAACTATCTATCCTTTACATTTTTAACTAAACAAAAGAAAAAAAACTAAATCTTATACCTAGACCCAAGTATTCATGTTCTTGAAGTCTTCACTTGAAGGCTTCTCATCTTCTTGACTTGGTCCAAATGCAATCCACCGAGCTCATCTCTAGATGTGTTCTTGATGCATAGGCTCGTGAATCAACCGGTGCTAGCTTCCAACTTGTCTTTAAATCCTTTGTTGAAGCTCCACACCTACTAAGATCTTGATAATGAATCTGTCACTAATTAAACACAAGATCATTAGTAATCATAACTTCATGAGTTGATCATCATCAAAACTAGAGTGATAGGCCTTTGGGCCAACAACCATCTGATGAACTAATTCTTCCATGATGTCCATGGATGAAGCTAACTCTGTTGATGCGCTTCTAGACCCCTTTCTGTAATTGTACGAACAGTGTCCGTAGGAACAGAAGCAGTTTCACTTAGCGTAGGGACAAGGCCAACAACAGGTTCCTGTTGGTCTAGAGGCCCATCACTCTAGTTTTGATGATGATTAACTCATGTAGTTATAGTTTACTGATGATCTTGTGCTTAATTAGTTTCAGATAATTGATCAAGATCTTAGTAGTTGTTTGGCTTCAACAAAGGAGTTTTGGAGCAAACACATGTAGATTCATGAGCTCGGGAGTCAAGATCACACCTAGCACTCGGTTGGAGTCATGCTCATTGGATCGCGTTTGGATCGAGTCGATTTGGAGATAAGAAGACTTCGATTTGTGTTTAGTTTAGTATGTTTAGATCTTTTGTAAAGATATATAGTGTTGATATGCTCAAGTTCACATACACACACAAGTTTCAATATGTTTGGTTTTGGTTTAACAGGTTTTGATTTTCATATCAAAAACATAGATATAATATCTTATATGTATATTAGATTCTATCCATATATAATATGCTTCAAAGTTGTTTCAATATCATGTTTCTGTATCCATACAAGTTTTGGAGACAACGGTTTTCCTTTAAAAAATCCAAGTTTTGAAAAATACCAATTTTGGTTTAAAGCTTAATTTTAATATCACAAAAAGGGTTCAAATAGTTTGTAATATGTGTTGATTTTTGATCACACATGTTTGATATTCAAAGATCTTATAAGAACATATTTTTGAGGAATTTATGTGATTTTATGGGATTTTATTGAAGGTAAAAAGACCAAGTTTTAATCCCTATATTTGTTTGACCTGGGCTTCTGCCAGTCGACCGGACGGTCAACTGAGACAGAAGTTGGTCGACCGGTCTGGTCGACCGATGTGCACAAGCGTGCACGGCCGTTTAGGTTGGAGGGCCGGTTGATCGGGTCGGTCGACCGCCAGAGAGCTCTGCTCTCTGGATCTGGCCCCGGTCGACCGGGCAGTCGACCAGCAAAGAGCTCTGCTCTCTGTATCCAGGCCTCGGTCGACCGGGCTGTCAACCGGTGGCTCAACGACTAGAAAAATGACCATTGGTCGGTCGACCGGGCGGTCGACCGGAAGGGCAATTTTGCCCTTTCCAGACTGCCAAGATTTTTGAGAAGGTATAAATACCCATATCTTAGGCTGGTTTCTTTATGGTTTTTGAGAGCAAATTTTTCTATCTTCTTAAGTGTTTTAGTAACAAGTTTTCAAGAGTTTTTGGGCTAAAAGATTTATCTTTATTTCTTTTTAAAAGTTGAAAAATTCAAAGAAAAGAGAGTCTTTTGGGAATTGGTTTTTGATCTTCATTTCAATATCTATTTGGAGATTTTCTCAAGTGTTTTTCTTTATTCCAAACACTTTGTTTTCTCACACTTGAGTTATCACATCGATCCTATCTATAGGATCTTGTTTTTTAAGTGAGAAAATTGGTTTGTGGTCTTTGAGATCACCAAGAGTTGTAACATTCTTTTATCTGTGTTCATCCCTCTTGTGTAGAGGTGATTGTGAAGGTAATTTGGGATTGTTGGTATCCCTCTTAGTGTAGAGGTGATTGTTGGAGTTTTGGCTTAATGTCTTATCCCTCTAAGTGTAGAGATGATTGTGATTGTTTGGCTTAGTGCCTTATCCCTCTTGTGTGAGGTGATAGTTGTTGTGCCTTGCCTCTTGTGTAGAGGTTGTTGTTGTTATTATTTGAGAGAGGAGTTGTGTACTCTAAGTTTATATTACCCAAATCCTCAGTGGAGGTTCCCTGTGTGGGAAATCCTGTGTGGACGCATTAGTGAAAATCCTTCTGTGTGAAAGCGGGGACGTAGAGCTGGGTGCTTGAACCTCGAAACATATTTTTGTGTTTGTGTTTGATCCACTATCGCTAACTCTCTCTCTTTTATACCTTGCACTGATCATATTTCTCATATCATATATACTTGGTATTGTTTGTGTGCCATACTTGAGTTGAACCAAGAGAGCTTTATATAGCACCTCAACTCTTATTTGGAGGAATTTATAGTAGATAGTCCAGAGCCCTTCATCGGGAATTCGGCTACACTCTTTGGTTACACTAAGTGTGTTGCAATTTAGTTTTAATTCCGCATCATTTATCATTATATTAGCCATACACCTATTCACCCTCCTCTAGGTGTACTTACAATTGGTATCAGAGCCTACGCTCCTGATATTAAGTTTAACCACCTAGGACTGAGATCTTGGCTAGCTAATCTATATTTATATTTACACACATACTTGTTTATACACACTCATGGATTACCTTGCACCTTCCATGTTTGATATTTCTAACATCGATATGTGGAAACTTAGAATGAGTATGTACCTTAAAATCCTAGGAATGCATGTGTTCCTTGCTACTACCAAGAAATCCTATCTTGGTAATAACAAGCATATAGAAGCCAATGCACAAGCCCTAGAGGCACTTAGGTGCACTCTTAACAAAGAATATTTATGTCTAGTTTCTCATTATGATTCTACTTTTGCAGTGTGGAACACTTTGACCTCTCTAAAGCTACAAATGACAAACCAAAGGAATCTAGTGGAGGAGAATCCGAACAAGCTTGCTACATGGTCCAAGGGAATGACTCTCTTGAGATACATTCGGAAACTCAACTAGATAATTGTGCTAGTTCTTCAAGTGATGATCATATAAATGTCGATGCATTAAATGAAAAACTATCTATTGTATGTGAAAACTTGTTAGAAAAATACCAACTTTTAAAAAGAAAACTTTTAAAATTAAAGAAGAAAATAAAGATTTATTTTCAAAGCTTAACATTATTTTGCAAGAAAGGGATGTGATTTCAAATGAAAGGGACTCATTGAAATCCCAACTTGATCTTGCCTTAAATGAAAACAAGATTTTAAAAAGAAAAAATGGTTGTGATGATGTTTTGAAGAAAAATAAGGCTTTATCTTCAAAACTTAAAATTGTTTTAAAAGAAAATGATTCTTTGAAAAACAAAAATATTTCTATTTCAAAAGAACTAGGTTTGGTTTCAAAGGATAATAAATCTTTGAAAAATAATTTAGATTCACATGTTTGCCATGCTACTATAGCTTCATCATCTAGTGTTGCATGCTTCACCTGTTCTTCTATAATTGAAAATGATATAACTATGTTAAAGAAGAGTATTGATTGTTTAGGCTTCACTTTGAGCGAATGTGCTATGGATCACAAGAAATTAGAATCCATGTTTTGTAAGAAACATGCACCACATGTTCATGCATACCATACACGGCATACACATGCTCATCATGCTCACACACATGATTCTATATATGCTCATGTGTACACTTGTACACATTGTGGACGTAAGGGCCACCGTGCAAAATTTTGTTATGATAGATTTAATGTTTCAAATTTTGTAAATAAATTTGTTTGGGTTAGGAAAGGTGCTAACCCTATGGACCCAATAGAGTATGGGCACCAAAATTTACTCCTATTTTATTTGATGTAGGTGTAGACTCTCGCTTGACGTGAGAGCGTTGGTGCCTTGATAGTGGATGTGTTCCGAGCTAAATAGTGACAATTTTGAATGCATTACTTTCAAGAGAAGTTTGGTGGAAGGATCACCATAATTCGGAGACCTAAAAATAAGCCCTATTGATTTTGGTAACTATCTCTAACTCCTTATTTATATTTACATGCTTTTAGATTATTAATTTTTTAGCATATTTTAATTTTTCATGATTATTATGTTAAATGCCATGTTAATTAGTCTAGCGATATCCATATGTAGTCTTTGAGAAACACCCATGTTTATATGAATTTATATTTTTGTGTTCTCACTTTAGTTTAACTATTGTGTATATCCTAATGGAAAATATATGCATTTAGCCTAATGATCATATTGACTTATGTTTATGATTTTGCACTTCATGTTTTGATTACATGTTTGGATATAGCCTTCATTAAAACTTGCGTATATACTTGCATAACTAATGAGCCATATTTGATTTTGTATGTTTGTGCTTAATTGCTTATTTGTACCCATTAGATGTACTAGTATAGCCTTGTGCATTTTAACTTGTATTTCCTATTTTGTACATGTTTTTTATGATAATGTGTTTAAGCTTCATGTATATGTTAATTTTGTTTAAAACTTTAGATATATATGTATACCCTTGAGTCACTTGCCTTCATGCAAACTCTTTTATGGACTCGTTTATTTTTGAGATATGTATGTATACTTATAGTTTTTAACAAAACATGCATATACCTTGATGCTTGTTGAGTTTTAATGATTTGGTTTCATGTTTTTGAAGAATATATAACTAGTTATTTCAAATTATCTTAAACTAGTTCATATTCTTCACTTGGTAGAGTTTTCAAACTTGTTAAATTATTTTCGATTTCATATTTTTAAAAACACTACCAACGCTAAAGGCAGATGGATGAGCGACCATGCCTTTTATGCCTAATTGAAAATCTTTATAAACATGTGCATGAAAGGGAGATAGTATGAGTTATACACGATCATCATTATATTTTCAATTGGTATCACAATTGATATTTGAAAAACACCTAGAGGGGGGTGAATAGGTGTTAGTGCTAATCTAAAACTTAATGCAAAACTAAGTGCGCTAAATGCGGAAGCTAATGCAAATTATGCACAAACTAATACAATACAACAAGTGTAGCCGAATTCCCCTTGCGAGGCTCTGGACTAACTCCCCTTGATTCCTCTTGAAATGGGTTGAGGCGCTATGTGAAGCTCTTGTTGGATGAGTATAAGTTGGGCACACACACACAAGCAATCCAAGTAATGTGCACACACAATCAAGCCAAGCAATCAAGGATATAGCAATATGGATTATGCAAGGCACAACACAAGCAAATAAATATGATATGACAAGATGAATTATGCTCAACACAAGCAAATATGATATGAATGAAGTATGATGCTTTGCACAAATGTAAAGAGAATAGAGTTGAGAGAAATTGGATCAAACGCTAACACAAAGATTTGTTTCGAGGTTCGAGCACCCAACTCTACATCCCCGCCTACACCACCGTGTAGGATTTCCCAATCCACTATAGGAGTACCAAACTCCTCTCTCAACCTTTACAAAGCCACCGAGGCTATACAATCACAATCCACCTCTACCGAAGAGGGATAAGGCCCGTAGCCAATACAACAACCACAACCAGCACCTCTACCGAAGAGGGTTTACAACCAAACTCAATCACCTCACCCTTGAGGGATACAAACCAATCACCCGATCACCTCTACCGAAGAGGGATACAACAAGAATAAGGGTGTACAACTTAGAGGTTACAACAACAACCTCAAAACTCTCTCTTTCTTTTTCTCTTTTCTTTTCCACAAAAACAAGATCCTAATAGATTAGGATAGTATGATAGCTCAAGTGTGAAAAACTAGGTGTTTGGAAAACAAGCAACAAAGAAAAACACTTGGGAAAATTCTTGCAAAAGATATAGAATGAAAACCAAGACAAATCTCCCAAAATATTCTTTTCTTTGATTTTTCCAAAAACCTAAAACAATAAAGATTGAAAGATTAAAGCCCCAAACACTTTTGAAAAACTTGTTTTAAACACTTCAGAAAATCAGAATTTTTTCTCTTCAAAAACTTGGCCAAAATCCCAAAGAGATGGGGTTTATATAGGCCCATCAGAAAAATAGCCGTTAGGCTGAGCTGGCAGCCTGACAGGCTGCCGGTCGACTGGCCCGGTCGACCGCCAACGGTCAGAAATATGACCGTTGGGCAACTGCGGTCGACCGGCCCGGTCGACCCAGAAAAACAGAGAGCAGAGCTCTCGACCCGGTCGACCGGCACGGTCGACCCAAACAACCCGAGAGCAGAGCTCTCAGACCCGGTCGACCGGCTCGGTCGACCGTCCCAGTGACTCCAAACGTGCACAGATCTGTGCACGTCCGGTCGACCGGCCCGGTTGACCGGACATCAGCCAAGTCGACTAATAACCTGGCTTAGTCAACTGGTTGAGTCCTGGACCTGAAAACTGAGTTTGAAAACTTGGGAAAAATATTTTATAAAAATCTTTTAATACTTCTAAAAATCACCAAAAATATTTTTATCATTTTATATCAAAACTCAAACAAGTGATAAAAGTTTCAAGACATGTATCAACATATTCAATTCATTTTTGAGTCTTGCAAATTTTATCAAAAATAAAACTTGTATTTTTGTCAAACTTGATTTTTTCAAAACATGAATAGGATAGTCAAAATAAGTTTGTCTAGCAACTTTATATCTAGAACATATCTAATATACATAGAAATAAAGTAAACTTGTTTTGATCTACTATCCATGAAAACTAAAATCCAAATCATGAAACGTGTGTGTTGTGCACTTGAGCATATCAACTATCTAAGCTTTACAAATGGATCTAAAACACACTATCTAAACTATGGATACCTAAGTCTTTGTGTCATCAAGAAGACTTGCTCCAAAACTCCATCCATGGGCTAGGCAATGTGTGATCTTGAAGCTTTGGCCCTTGAAACATCATGAAAAGCTTCTAAACACCTTGTTGAAGCTAATCACCAACTAATATCTTGGTTAATGATCTGAAACTTAAACAACACAAGATTATTAGTAAACATAACTACATGAGTTAATCATCATCAAAACTAGAGTGGAAGGCCTTTGGGCCAACAATCTCCCCCTTTTTGATGATGACAAAACTCATGGAGTTATATATGCATGGATTAAAGTTAAGCTTCTAGGAAGCTCCCCTTAACTCATGCATAAACAAATAAATAAAATATATGCAATGAATGTACATAAACATGTATGCATCAATATGCATAAAACACAAACAACTTGTTCTAGAAGCCCTAGTTACCAATTAAATTAATAAAGCATTAATAACAAAAACACTAGATGCTCTAGATACCAATAAAAACTTAATACTTACCAATAAACACTAGATGCTCTAGATGCATATAAACACTTAATATATGCAAAAACATAAGTATATATGCATATATAAAAACATGTTAAACTCTCAAATAATTCTCCCCCTTTTTGTCAATCATCAACAAAGGGGTAAACAAAGTAAAATAAAATCAAACAAATTTTTCTCCCCCTTTTTGTCAAACAAAAAGATCAAGAAGGGGTGACTATAAACAACATGATATCAATAGATAAATATGTCAATGAAGCATCTTGATATCAATTGAAAATAAACGAAGATCAACAGATGTTATATGCTATATACATTCATGAAGAGGAAGACGCTAAGTTAGCTTCCCTACACATATGCATTACATGAAAGAGGGATGTTAAGCCCTAATTCACATAACACACATTATGTAATGAATAAGAGGAGATGTGAAGCTCACCCTACACACGTGTACCACATAAAGAAGAGATGTTAAGCTCTTCAATACACAATACACTCACATGAATCTATATGCATATAGTCAATACAAATCAAAACTTTTGTATTTTTTTTTTAAAAAAAATTTAGATACCAATTTTAAGTAAAAAAAAAACACATGAAACATCTTGATATCAATTGAAATAAAACATAATAAATTTTGAATGTCTAAATAAAATTTTGATACCAATTGTAAATAATTCTCATATTAAACATATGATACCAATATGAAATTTTCAATCATAAAGTAAGGGAGTGGGAAACAAATACCAATTGAAGAATCACCAATTGAAATACAAAATTAAATTTTCTCCCCCTTTATGAAATACCAACTAAAAAGATGCAAGGGCTTGATACCAATATAAAAATAATCAATTGAAACAAAATTGAAGCTCAAGCACTAGCATAAACAAGATTTTGTGAAAAATTTATATCTTAAGCACAAATAAAAGTGTATGAAATAGAATGAGTTCCAATCACCAATAGATGATACCAATTGAAAATATACATACACAACAAACATATGAGTATACACAAAAATCAAAATGATACCAATTTGAAAGAGTTCAATGATACCAATTGACATAACAATAAAAGCATGGTATAACTCATATAATCTACCACCCAATCAAGGTTCAAGTTTTAAATGATTTTCATTTTAAAGCATACATGACCATGATCTCCCATCCAGCCTCCCATAGAAGGTAGGGGTTTTCAAAAATAGATTTGAAAATAAGCTTTGTGTGAAAATCACTACCATAGTGAAGAATACCGTAACTAGTTAAATGGAAAATCTTTTAAACTAGTACGAAATCCTTCAAGTAAGGAATAAAACGAAATTGTTTTTCATGAAATAAGAAATCCACATGAAAATCAACACTCTAATCCAATTAAACACAATTTTGACTCATGAAAACAAAACATGAGCAAGCAATAAAAGTGAGTGTACATATAAAGTGTGAATATCATAATCATGAAAATTTTTCATTAAGCTCAATTATTCCTTAATCATGAAAACACGAAAATCATCAAAACTTATTTAACTTTCATGGCATATGTATGTCTAATACAAACTAAAGTATACATACATATCCAAAACACAACGAGCCCACTATTTATATATTCATGAAGGCACGTGGCTCAAAAAACGAATAAACATGTATATCTAATAGTTTGGACAAGATAGACATATACATGAAGTTAAACAATTAAACACAAAATCAAAAAAAACTGAATCTTCATCAAAACAAATTTTATTTCAAGGTATATGTATGAATTGTCAACATAATAAGTATACATACATATCCCTAAACACAATTGAGTCCATATATAGATTTGCATGAAAGGCAAATGACTCAAGGGGTATACATGTATTTCTTAGAGTTTGGCAATAATACACATATACATGAAGTGAAAACTCACAATCATAAAATAGATCCAAAAAAAAAGGAATACAAGTTTAAAATGTATGAATCATCAAAACTAGACTATACTAGCACAACTAATGGGTTCAAATAAGCATTCAAGCCCAAACATATATAGATTTATTTGTGGCCCATTATATGCACCAGTATATACCTAGTCTTAATGAAAACTAACATCTAAACAGGTAATCTTAACATGAAGCATCAAAAATAAGATAAAAATCATCATGATAAAACTAAAACATGATTATTATGTAAATACACATGTATTAGATTCATGATGTACATTATAGTTTAAACAAAAGTGAGAACACTAAGTATGGGTTCATATAAGCATGTGTGTCTCAAATACTATACATGTATGTCAAGGATCTAATGAACATGATATTTACATACTAATCCATAGACAATAAAACATGCTATAAAGCATCAAAAACATGCTAATAGAGATAAACATGGAAAGCATGTAAACATAAATAAATGGGAGTAAAGGATTGTTACCAAAACGAAGAAGCAACTCTCCTTGTCTCCAAAGCATGGTGGTCTTCTCCACCAAATCTTCCCTTGAAAGTGATGCATCCATATGATTTCCTTTAAGCTTGGAACGCATCCACTCTAAGGTGTCATCACTCTCACGTAATGTGAGAGCCCACACCTACATTAAACAAAGGAGGGGTGGTCTTTGGTACCCATACTCTTTTGGGTCCATGGGGGTTAGTATCTTCTCTAACCCAAACAAAATTCTTTGCTAAATTTACATTATGTAATCTATCAAAGCAAAATCTAGCAAGGTGGCCCTTACGTCCACAATGTGTACAATTGTACACATGAGCATACTTGTGATGGGTGTGTCCGTGTGAAGCATGTGTATGCCGTGGAGGGTGTGCATGCATAAAGGATGGAACTTGTTTCTTTCGAACCAAGGTTTCCAACCGTGAGTGGTTCATGGCACATTGGCTCATAGTGGAGCCCAAACAATCTACTCTCTTCTTTAGCAAACAAATATCATCATTAATTCTAGAAGAAGAGGTACATGCATTAGGTAGACTAGATGAAGAGGCTACACTAGCTTGGCAAACATGTGCATCCATTTTATTTTGCAAAACAATATTTTTCTTTAAACATACATCTAAATCATTTGAAATAGAAATGATTTTGTTTTTCAAATCAACATTCTCTTTTAAAATAAAATCTACTTTTGAAGACAAGTTTTCATTTTTCTTTAAAAGAACATGGCAATCATTTTTAGATTTTAAAAAATCATTTTCTTTGAGTGCAAGATCAAGTTGAGATTTTAATGAATCCCTCTCATTAGCAATTTCCTCTTTCTCTTGCAAAACAACATCAAGTCTAGCAATCAAATTTTTATTTTCATTGTTAATGCCTAGACTCTTCTTTTTCAACAAATTATATTTATCTATTAATTTTTCACAAACAATAGATAGTTCTTCATTCAAAGCATGGGCATCAATATGATCATTTGAAGAACTAGCATCATCATCACTATCTAATGGAGTTTCCGAGTGTACCTCAAGGGAGTCATTCCCTTGGACCATGAAGCATTGTGAATTGGATTCTCCACTAGACTCCTCCTCTTGGATTTGTACTTGAAGCTCGGAGGTGGTGGTTGTTGTCAATTTGTTCCATACTACAAAAGCGGAATCAAAGTTAGAAACACGTAAAAGATAGTCTTTAGGAAGTGTGCTTCTAATGGCCTCAAGGGCTTGTGCATTGGCCCCTATATGATTGCTATCACTAAGGAAGGATTCCTTGGTAATGGCAAGGTAAACTTTATGACCTAGGGTTTGTAAATAAACGGTCATCCTAATCTTCCAAACATGAATGTTGGAAGGGTCATACATAGGTGGGGTCATGAAGGGCATGGTAAACTAAATGTGTGCAAACAAGCAAATGCAAACAATAGATTAGCAAGCAAATAGATCTCACTCCTAGGATGTTAAGCCTAAGTATCAGGAGCACTAGCTCTGATACCAATTGAAAAACACCTAGAGGGGGGGTGAATAGGTGTTAGTGCTAATCTAAAACTTAATGCAAAACTAAGTGCGCTAAATGCGGAAGCTAATGCAAATTATGCACAAACTAATACAATACAACAAGTGTAGCCGAATTCCCCTTGCGAGGCTCTGGACTAACTCCCCTTGATTCCCCTTGAAATGGGTTGAGGCGCTATGTGAAGCTCTTGTTGGATGAGTATAAGTTGGGCACACACACACAAGCAATCCAAGCAATGTGCACACACAATCAAGCCAAGCAATCAAGGATATAGCAATATGGATTATGCAAGGCACAACACAAGCAAATAAATATGATATGACAAGATGAATTATGCTCAACACAAGCAAATATGATATGAATGAAGTATGATGCTTTGCACAAATGTAAAGAGAATAGAGTTGAGAGAAATTGGATCAAACGCTAACACAAAGATTTGTTTCGAGGTTCGAGCACCCAACTCTACATCCCCGCCTACACCACCGTGTAGGATTTCCCAATCCACTATAGGAGTACCAAACTCCTCTCTCAACCTTTACAAAGCCACCGAGGCTATACAACCACAATCCACCTCTATCGAAGAGGGATAAGGCCCGTAGCCAATACAACAACCACAACCAGCACCTCTACCGAAGAGGGTTTACAACCAAACTCAATCACCTCACCCTTGAGGGATACAAACCAATCACCCGATCACCTCTACCGAAGAGGGATACAACAAGAATAAGGGTGTAAACTTAGAGGTTACAACAACAACCTCAAAACTCTCTCTTTCTTTTTCTCTTTTCTTTTCCACAAAAACAAGATCCTAATAGATTAGGATAGTATGATAGCTCAAGTGTGGAAAACTAGGTGTTTGGAAAACAAGCAACAAAGAAAAACACTTGGGAAAATTCTTGCAAAAGATATAGAATGAAAACCAAGACAAATCTCCCAAAAATATTCTTTTCTTTGATTTTTCCAAAAACCTAAAACAATAAAGATTGAAACATTAAAGCCCCAAACACTTTTGAAAAACTTGTTTTAAACACTTCAGAAAACCAGAATTTTTTCTCTTCAAAAACTTGGCCAAAATCCCCAAAGAGATGGGGTTTATATAGGCCCATCAGAAAAATAGCCGTTTAGGCTGAGCTGGCAGCCTGACAGGCTGCTGGTCGACCGGCCCGGTCGACCGCCAACGGTCAGAAATATGACCGTTGGGCAACTGCGGTCGACCGGCCCGGTCGACCCAGAAAAACAGAGAGCAGAGCTCTCGACCCGGTCGACCGGCACGGTCGACCCAAACAACCCGAGAGCAGAGCTCTCAGACCCGGTCGACCGGCTCGGTCGACCGTCCCAGTGACTCCAAACGTGCACAGATCTGTGCACGTCCGGTCGACCGGCCCGGTCGACCGGACATCAGCCAAGTCGACTAATAACCTGGCTTAGTCGACTGGTTGAGTCCTGGACCTGAAAACTGAGTTTGAAAACTTGGGAAAAATATTTTATAAAAATCTTTTAATACTTCTAAAAATCACCAAAAATATTTTTATCATTTTATATCAAAACTCAAACAAGTGATAAAAGTTTCAAGACATGTATCAACATATTCAATTCATTTTTGAGTCTTGCAAATTTTATCAAAAACAAAACTTGTATTTTTGTCAAACTTGATTTTTTCAAAACATGAATAGGATAGTCAAAATAAGTTTGTCTAGCAACTTTATATCTAGAACATATCTAATATACATAGAAATAAAGTAAACTTGTTTTGATCTACTATCCATGAAAACCAAAATCCAAATCATGAAACGTGTGTGTTGTGCACTTGAGCATATCAACTATACTAAGCTTTACAAATGGATCTAAAACACACTATCTAAACTATGGATACCTAAGTCTTTGTGTCATCAAGAAGACTTGCTCCAAAACTCCATCCATGGGCTAGGCAATGTGTGATCTTGAAGCTTTGGCCCTGGAAACATCATGAAAAGCTTCTAAACACCTTGTTGAAGCTAATCACCAACTAATATCTTGGTTAATGATCTGAAACTTAAACAACACAAGATTATTAGTAAACATAACTACATGAGTTAATCATCATCAAAACTAGAGTGGAAGGCCTTTGGGCCAACAATATTTTCATATTTGTTTACTCATATTTGTGTTTTCTATATATGTATGTTTCAAACTTCAAATAGGATCAATTTCGATTGGTATTTAAATTTTCATACATATATATGATTTGATTGTGCTTATAATATCTTTACATCTAAAAGCATAAATTATGTTATGTTAAGCTTGATTTAGTTCTTAATGTCAATTATTTTTCAATTGGTATTTTGTACAAGCTTATGCAATGTTTTCATTAGTATTTCATAAAGGGGAAGAAAAATTCATGTTTTATCTTTCAATCGATTTTATTTTCAATTGGTATCTTACTCTCACTCTTTATGATGAAAAATGCTTTGTTTTGGTATATGCTAACATTTTCAATATTGGTATCAAGAATCTTAAATTAGTATTATTCTCTATTTGGTATCTCTACTGCAAAATGATTTGTTTATCCAAAAAGTTGGTTTATTTTTCAATTAGTATCATGTTTCATTTTAAATTGGTATCTATATTGATATGAGTTATGTTTACCAAAAATTTAATTTTACTTTCAATTGGTATCAAAATTTACAATATATATATATATATATATATATATATATATATATATATATATATTTCAATTAGTTTCAAAAACACACAATGTTTCATTTTCCATTGATATAAAAAATTTACAAGATATTTTCAATTGGTATCTTTTAGTATCTTAAAAATTTTATTTATTTTCAATTGGTATCATAATGTTTCGATATATTCTTTTATCATAAATTGGTATGTTTTCAATTGGTATCATAAATTTGTTTAAAGAGGTTTCATAATATTTTGATATGTATTGCTTATATACAAGGGAAGCTTAACATCTTCTCTATATATAGATTCATGTTGAGTATACTTTTCATATTGCAGTGACTGACCTCTCTTTGGTATGTAGTACACGAGTGTAGTGGGTGCTTTACATCTCCTTTTATACATTATATATTATGTTTTATGTGGTTAGGGTTTAGTCGTCTCTTTTCATATAAATGCATGTATACAGGGGGAGTTAACTTTACGTCTCTCCTCTCCATGAATATATATAGAATATATATCTTTATTGTTTGATTTGACAAAAAGAGGAAGAAGATTTTTTTTTGAGAGTTTATTTATGCCCCTTTGTTGATCAATTGACAAAAAGGAGGAGAAGTATTTGATGAGTTTATATATGCATGTTTATGCATGTTTATTTCATTTCCTTATTTTATACAAAAAGGGGAGAAGAATTTTGAGAGTTTTATATATGCATGTTTCTTTTCATGTTCAAATACATATATTTTTTTTATGCAAAAAAGGGGGAAATATTTGGATTTGTTTATTTATGTTTATTTCCTCATTTATGCATATTTGTTATGAGCATTCATTGCATATCCTTATTGTTTATTGCTATGCATGAGTTAAGGGGGAGTTTCAATGAAGCTTAACTTTAATCCATGCATATATAACTCCATGAGTTTTGTCTTCATCAAAAAGAGGGAGATTGTTGGCCCAGAGGCCCATCATTCTAGTTTTGGTGATGATTAACTCATATAGTTATAGTTTACTAATGATCTTGTGCTTGTTTAATTTTAGATAATTGATCAAGATCTTAGTAGGTGTTTGACTTCAACAAAGGAGTTTTGGAGCTAACACATGTAGATTTAAGAGCTCGCTCGTCAAGATCGCACCTAGCACTCGGTTGGAGTCAAGCTCATTGGATCGCGTTTGGATCGAGTCGGCTTGGAGACAAGAAGACTTCGGTTTGTGTTTAGTTTAATATATTTAGATCTTGTGTAAAGATATATAGTGTTGATATGCTCAAGTTCACATCCACACACAAGTTTCAATATGTTTGGTTTTGATTTAACAGGTTTTGGTTTTCAAATCAAAAACATAGATATAATATCTTATATGTATATTGGATTCTATCCATATACAATATTCTTCAAAGTTGTTTCAATACATGTTTTTGTATCCATACACGTTTTGGAGAAAACGGTTTTCCTTTTCAAAATTCAAGTTTTGAAAAATACCAATTTTGGTTTAAAGCCTAATTTCAATATCACAAAAGGGTTCAAATAGTTTGTAATATGTGTTGATTTTTGATCACTCATGTTTGTATTCAAGGATCTTATAAGAACTTATTTTTGAGGAATTTATGTGATTTTTATGGGATTTTATTGAAGGTAAAAAGACCAAGTTTTAATCCTTATATTTGTTTGACCTGGCCTTCTGCCGGTCGACCAAACGGTCGACCGAGACAGAAGTCGGTCGACCGGTCCGGTCGACCGATGTGCACAAGCGTGCACGGCCGTTTAGGCTGGAGGGCCGGTCGACCTCCAGAGAGCTCTGCTCTCTAGATCTGGTCTCGGTCGACCGGGCGGTCGACCGGCAGAGAGTTCTGCTTTCTGTATCCAGGCCTCGGTCGACCAGGCGGTCGACCGGTGGCTCAACGGTCAGAAAAATGACCATTGGCCGGGTGACCGGGCGGTCAACCGGAAGGGAAATTTTGCCCTTTCTAAACTGCCAACAGGCAGATTTTTGAGAGGGCATAAATACTCATCTCTTAGGCTAGTTTCTTCATGGTTTTTTAGAGCAAAATTTTCCCATCTTCTTAAGTATTTTAGAAACAAGTTTTCAAGTGTTTTTGAGCTAAAAGATTTATCTTTATTTGTTTTTAAAAGTGTTGAAAAATTCAAAGAAAAGAAAGTTTTTTCAAAATTAGTTTTTTATCTTGATTTCAATATCTACTTGGAGATTTTCCCAAGTGTTTTTCTTTACTCTAAACACTTTGTTTTCTCAGACTTGAGCTATCATATCTATCCTATTTATAGGATCTTATTTTTTTTGTAAGAAAATTGGTTTGTGGTATTTGAGAATATCAAGAGTTGTAACCTTCTTTTATCTGTGTTCATCCCTCTTGTGTAGAGGTGATTGTGAAGGTGATTTGGGGTTGTTGGTATCTCTCTTAGTATAGAGGTGATTGCTGGAGTTTTGGCTTAGTGCCTTATCCCTCTAAGTATAGAGGTGATTCTGATTGTTTGGCTTAGTGTCTTATCATTCTTGTGTGACGTGATAGTTGTTGTGTCTTACCTCTTGTGTAGAGGTTGTTGTTGTTATTTGAGAGAGGAGTTGTGTACTCTAAGTTTGTATTATCCAAATCCTCAGTGGAGGTTCCTTATGTGGGAAGTCCTGTGTGGACGCATTAGTGAAAATCCTTCTGTGTGAAGGCGGGGAGTAGAGCTGGGTGCTCGAACCTCAAAACATATCTTTGTGTTTGCGTTTGATCCACTATCTCTAACTCTCTCTTTTTTATACATTGCATTGATTCATATTGCTCATATCATATATACTTGGTATTGTTTGTGTGCCATACTTGTGTTGAACCAAGAGAGCTTTATATAGCACCTCAACTCTTATTTAGAGGAATTTAGAGGAGATAGTCCAGAGCCCTTCACCGGGAATTCGGCTACACACTTTGGTTACACTAATGTGTTACAATTTAGTTTTAATTCCGCATCATTTTTCATTAGATTAGCCATACTCCTATTCACTCCCCTCTAGGTGTACTTACAGTTCCTTCATCGTCAAAGTTGTGACCAGCACCTCCGGGATTGTTACTTGGCAGCTTCTGGGATGACAACTGCAGAAACAGATTTCACAATATTTGATTCAGCTATCGAAGTCTGAAGTGTGTTGTCTCATGTGTCAGTGCTTGCCATAGGCTCTTCCACTTGAGCCACCCCAGTACTCTCTGCAATTATAACGACTATTTTAGCAATAACAATAAGAGTGGGAGTATATAGAAAATCTTTATTCTCTTACTAAGCTGAGGATCTGAAGATGGTAGATCCTTTGGTAAGCTGCTCCGGGACGAGGGTTCCCCGATCATGGGGGTTGTAGCCTCAGGGATCGTGCCAGTAGCAGGAACTTTAAAACCCCCGGGCTAGGTTGGTTCCTTGGTCACCTCCTCGATATGGGAGGAAGTCGCAGCTTCGACACCGGTAGCAACTCCTGTGGATGGCATGATCGGCAAAAAGCAAGCACAAGAATAAGTAAAGGAATGTGTATTGATGTTACTGCTTTTGCGATTCTTCCGTACTAGCAAAGTGGCTATACGGGTTGTATCCACAAGGAGGGAGAGCGATGAAAGCTTGATGCAGCTTCTTTGTTCAAGAAAAGAGAAAGTTCTTTGTTTCAAAATAAAGAATTTGAAAATGAAAACAAGTTAGTTTCAAGAATTGTTTAGAATGGTTTGGTGGCTTGTAAAAGTGATTTTTCTAGATGGTAAAAACGCATGGCTAACTTTCTACTAAGTGCTCCCACTAATCTCTAAATTCTTGAAGATGTAGTCTCATGATGGATCATAGGCAAGCATAACCCTTATGCATAGGAACTATTCACGTGAAAATCGAGTGAAAGTCCTTTAACTTAACTTTATACGGTAAAAACTTGAACATTCTCTTATCAAGATCCAATAGAAGGCGAGAATAACGGAAGAAACAAGTGCACTAATGGTATCGGTAAAGTTAAAAGGAACATCTCTAACTTACAAAAACAAGTAAAGATTGCAATCTATAGATCATCAAAACCCCGTTAAGCATGAAATATAAGAAAGAGAATACTTGAAGTAAGTTAGAGTTAGAACCCTCGTCTTAAGATATCATAGCTCTCGTTTGCACGAGGCTTACTTGACACTATTGACTCATGTGGGTTAATCAATCAAGTTGTTAGAGATAAGTGGGTTAGTAGTTAGTTAGCCATGCAATAAGAGAGTTAGACATAGTAGTAAAAGAAACAACAAAAGAGAAGAAGTAAAGAGATTGTAACACACTAAAACAAAGAGGTAGTAACAAATGAAACACCAAGTAAATGGAAAGAAGAAAGAAAAGTAATTACTTGTATAAGCGCGTCACCTTCAAATACAACTTTTACACACTATCTCTCTCTTTCACTCTAATGGCTAAACTAATTAGAAGAAGAAGCAAACATAAAAATAATTACAATCCTAAAAATAAGATAACAACAACTTCCTAAAGCTCTGGATATCTCCTCTGTGAAAACCCAAGGGGAGTATTTATAGGCACCAGCAGAAATGGGGCCAGGGGGACAACCCCTGGCTCAAAGCACGGGCGCGGCCGCGCCCGTATAGCCAAGAAAATGCGGCCAGAGCCGCGTTTTCGTGGCAGTGCACGCGCCGCCTGCTGTGTCTGGTCACGTCTGTCCCCTGTCTTCTGGATCTTCTGGTTTGTTGATTTGATGTCCTAGGCTGACGAAATCTCCTCCCTAAGATCAATGGCTACTTGGTAGGCCTTTAATCACCCATTAAATGGTGATTTAAGGTCTTCTTCTTCATTGCACCCCATGGACCTAGAATCACACAAGCAAACTATTATTAGCAGAATTTTATTTTATGATAAATGTGCAGATGTGATAAAAATTATGCAGTATTAGAGACTAATCGCACCCCCACACTTATCTTTTTGCTCGTCCCGAGCAAAACAAAAACAAGAGAATTATTAGACCACTTTCGCAGGTGACGCGATTGCATTAAGCATGTGCAACAAGCCTTTAAACTTTAGGATTCCCCTAGAGGAGGAGTGTTATCTCCTGAGGGTTTTTAGCGGATTGTACCCACAAAATCCAGTAAATGAAGAAAAAAGTTAGTTGTCAGCAAACCTCTTTAAAGAAAAAGAACTTTCAATCATCTAAGTAAAAATGACTGAATGATATAAGAATTAGGTTTAACCCTCCTAAGTCCTCCTATAGTTTAGCCTTCATAAAAGAAGAAATTATGGTTTTCCTTTGAATTTAGAAAGATCTTGTACTTCTAACTCATTCTGTTATTTTGCTTTAGAAAGATATACATAATGTGTAAGTGTGATGTGCTTGGGATTTCTCAACTCAACTTTGAATGTCATTTAACTTTATTAATGTTTATATATATTTTTATTCTTGGTTTCTTTAGGCTTTCTACTTTACTAATATAACACATCAAACCGATGACTCCCAAACCAGATGGTTTTAGGGCACCAGTTGTAAAAATACCCCTCAGGTCAAATATGCAAGTAAAGTAGGCCACGAAATCAAGATTTACTTATTTATATATATATTTTTGGCGTGAGTAATCATGCTTCTTGAGGCACAATTATCCAGCTTATATTTTTTTCAAAGTTGTGTCTCTAAATCCCAAGCGTGTGTGTGGTTTATGTATATTCTATTAAGGCTAAATAAAAGGTATGAGTTATTTTCCTTATCCCTCCCAACTCTTAGTCAAACCAATATTTTATTTTTATTTTGGCTAAAATAAAGATTCCTTAATAAGGTTCCCTTAATTTCTACAACCTTTTGGTATTTTTATAAAGAGTATGAAAATTCATTTTTTCATTCTGTAGATTTTTTTTTTTAAGAAAAGAAAAGAAAGAGTGTTAGCACCCCCCCACACCTATCTAATGCATTGTCTTCAATGAATGTTTTGTAAATCAAATGCAATAAATAGGGGAAAGAAAAGATATCACCGTCTCCATCGACTCGGGCCGGCCAAGTATGAATAGGCTAAGGGAAAGAGTAAAAATCGGGGTTAGAAAAAGAAATGTCAAAAAAAGTATTGACAAGTGGATAAGGGGTGAGCATATTAACAATAAATAAAAAGAATATTTTTTTTTAATTACACTTTTTTTTGGTGGTGTGTGGATGGCTATGGTCAGGTGTATAATGGATCGAAAAGACTCAGCACAAATTTAGCCTGTGACACAGGCTCAGTGGTAAAAAATGGCTTCAGTCTTTACCCATTCACTTTGAATTCTGTGTTACTCTTAGGATCAATAATAATCATAGTACCGTGTGGGAAAACAGTGCACACAATGAATGTTCCAGACCAATGAGTTTTCAGCTTCCCTGCAAAAATGTGAAGTCTCGAGTTCTACAACAGAACCTTTTCTCCCGGGATAAAGTTTTTCCGATTTATGATCTGGTCATGAAAAAATTTTGTTCTGCTTTTGGTGATCCAAGCGTTTTCGTGGCTTCATTCCGTATCTCCTTTAATTTTGAGATCTGCAATCTCCTTAGCTCACCGGCCTTAGTCAGATCAAAATTGAGTTGCTTAATAGCCCATAAGGCACGGTGTTCTAACTCAACTGATAGATGACAGGTTTTTCTAAATACGATTCTATAAGGAGACATCCCCAGGACCGAACGCATCATTTATCTTAACCGACCATTCCTTTCAGTTTTGTCCAACAGTCTTTTTCAAAATGAGCTTGATTTGTCGATTGGTCACTTCGACTTGCCCATTTGTTTGGGGATGATACGGAGTGGATAACTTGTAATTGATGGAATATTCCGCATCAGAGCTTCAAAAACCCTATTGCAGAAATGCGACCCATTATCATTAATTATCGCTCTGGGGGTGCCGAAACGGGAGAAGATATTTCCTTGATAAATTTGACAACCACTTTTTTGTCATTGGTCTTTGTAGGCACAGCTTCTACCCATTTAGAGACATCGTCTACAGAAACCAAGATGAACTGGTTGCCGATGAAATTCGGGAATGGTCCCATGAAGTCGATACCCCAAACGTCAAAATTTCGACTTCGAGAATTGAGTTCATGGGCATCATGTCTCTTCTCAAAATTTTCTCAATCTTCTGACAATTTGCACATGACTTACAAAAGTGGTATGAGTCTTTGAACAAAGTGGGCCAGTAAAACCTACTTTGTAGAACCTTCTCTGCAGTTTTGCGGGGACCAAAATGTCCTCCGCATGCAAGTTCATGGCAAAAGCTAAGCACACTCCTCTGTTCTTCCTCCGGAATGCAGCATCGAATAATCTGGTCTAGATAATACTTGAAAAGGTACGACTCTTCCCAGAAGAAGTACCGCACTTGGGTAAAGAAATGACACTGGTCTTGCTTTGTCCACTCAGCGGGTATTTGTCCAGTGGCCAGATAATTGACTAAGTCCGCATACCATGGTTCCTTAAAAATGGCCAGGATGTGCTCGTCTGGGAAATCCTCGTTGATCGGAGATTGTATGATAGGTGCGTTCAGAATTCATGACAAATGATCAGCAACCATATTTTCTATACCTCGTTTATCCCAGATTTCCAGGTTGAATTCTTGAAGCAGAAAGATCCACCGAATCAATCAGCCTTTTCCTTCCTTCTTAGTCATGATGTATTTCAATGCCGAGTGATCCGTGAAAATCACTATCTTTGATCCTAACAAGTATGGTCGGAACTATTCAATGCAAAGAAACGGCCAAGAATTCCTTCTTGGTCGTTGTATAATTTTGTTGGCCGTCATTCAGGGTCCTACTCGAGTAGTAGATCACGTGCTGCCTATTGTAAATGCACTGTCCAAGAACAGCACCAATAGCAAAATCAGAGGCCTCGCACATGATTTTAAACGATTGTGCCCAATTAGGAGCAGAAATAATGGGCGCAGATACAAGGTCCTGCTTGAGCTTCTCCCATGAATTGAAACATACTTCGTTAAAATCAAAGGGCACGTCCTTTGCGAGCAGGTTGGTTAAGGTCCTAGCGATCTTGCTAAAGTCCTTAATGAACCGTCAGTAGAACCCAGCATGCCCTAGAAAGGATCTGATATCCTTGATGCTTTTGGATGGTGGAGGCTTGGCAATCACTTCTATCTTTGCCTTGTCCACTTCGATTCCTCTCCTAGAAATCTCATGGCCTAAGACAATACCCAGTCCCACCATGAAATGACATTTCTCCCAGTTCAGAGTTAGATTCTTCTCCATGCATCTTTGCAGAACTAACTCTAGATGATGAAAACACTGATCAAATGAATCTCTGTAGATGGAGAAGTCATCCATAAAAATCTCTAGAAAATGTTCTACCATGTCGGAGAAACGACTAAGCATGCACCGTTGGAATATTACAGGAGCATTGCGCTATCCAAAGGGCACGCGTCTGTAAGCAAAGGTTCTGAAAGGGCAGGTGAACATGGTCTTTTCCTGGTCTTCTGCAGCAAAGGGGATTTGATTGTATCTTGAGTACCCATCTAGGAACCAATAGTACTCATGTCCAGCCAATTGTTCAAGCATTTGGTCGATGAAGGATAGCAGGAAGTGGTCTTTATGGGTGGTTGCCTTCAACTTTCCATAATCGTTACAAACACGAACCTTGGTAGGCAGTTTTGTTTGTACCAACTCTTTTTGCTCATTTTCAACTACCGTAAAGCCAACTTTCTTCAGGACCGCATGAACAGTGCTAACCCATTGGCTATCAGAAATGGGATAAATGATCCCATTGTCTAATAGTTTCAAAATTTCTGCTTTTACTACCTCTTGCATGAGTGGGTTAAGCTGGCGTTGTGGGTCCCTCTTAGGAGTTGCTTCATCGGTTAAATGGATTCTATGTTGAACTATTGTTGGACTTATCCCCTTGATATCCTTCATTGTCCATCCAATGACTTCCCTATGTCTCTTCAGAATAGTCATTAAGATGTCCTCTTGTTGCTCAGTCAGGTGGGATGCTATAATGACTGGCAGGGTTTCTCTTCCGCCCAGGTAGGCGTACTTGAGTTGTTCAGGTAAGGCTTTTAGCTCTAGGGAAGGTGTTAATTCATTGGAGGTGATATCCAGACTTTCAGTCCTGTGATGAGGTACACTTGGGCTTGACGCCCAGTCCACTGTCGAATCTACGATCTGGTCTAGATTAAAATCCTCAAACCCCAGATCAAACTCTACCTCTGCTTCTTCCTCTATGCTTTCCTCATGCTCACAGGTCAAATTTTTAATGGAACTGACATGGAATGTTTGATCATTGATATCCCTGGGTTGTCTTCCAAGATTGAAGACATTGACTTCCTTTGTCATATCTCCAAAGGTCAATCGCATGGATCCGTTCCTACAGTTGATTATGGCATTGGCTGTAGCAAGGAATGGGCATCTTAGGATGATAGGAGTTTTAGACTGTGGATTTGATACAGGTTGGGTCTCAAGCATAGTGAAGTCAACGGGGTAGATGAAATCTCCGACCCAGATAAGGACATCTGTGATTTTCCCCTTCGAGATTTTCACAGATCAGTCAGCTAACTGAATGGTGACTTAAGTTGGACTCAGCTCGCCCAACCCAAGTTGCTGGTATACTGAGAGAGGTAGAAAGTTGATATTTGCTCCCAGGTCAAGTAGTGCTCTGCTAATTTCTATTTGTCCTATGGTGCAGGAAATTGTGGGACATCCAGAATCTTTGTATTTCACTGGAATGGGACCAGACAGAATTTCGCTTATATTGGTTGCCAAGAACACTTTCTTGGGCACATTTGTCTTTCTCTTCTTCGTACACATATCCTTAAAAAACTTGGCATAGGCTGGGACTTGTTGGATAGCATCAAGAAGAGGTACATTTAGTTTGACCTAGTTAAACATCTCAAGTATCTTCTCCATGTGCATATTCTTATTGTTGTTCCTAAGCCTATTGGGAAAGGTGTTACCGGTTTATGAACTTGTTCAGCAGCTTTGTCCTTGTCAGATGTTTGTGGAGCAGATTGGGAGGAGCTAGCAGAGGTAGAGGCAGGAGTAGGATCAATGTGGACATGATTTTTCTATTGATAGACCTGGTTGTCTACCTTCTTTCCAGATCGAAGTGTGTGAACAGCATTACACTGGTTGATCAAAGGATCCTGAATTTCATACGCTTGATTGGAGTTTTTTGGGTTAACTAGCGGCTGTTAAGGTAAATTACCCTTTGGTCTTTCACTTAGAGAGCTAGCTAATTGGCTATCTGCATTTCCAATCTCGATATGGCCTGTGAATGGTTGCTCAGTGTTTGTCCCTGATTTTACATGAAGGCGGCTTGGGACTTCATAAAAGCCTCCATGCTCTCCTCCAATTTAATGAATTTTTTCTCAATTGGTGAACTTTGGTAGGAGGAAGATGGAGCTTGACTGGGGAAATTTGTTGGATGAGCGAGATGGTGAAAATTATTGGGAAAGTTTGGCCTGAGAGAATTGTTCTGGGCCTAAGAGAAATTTGGGTGATTTCTCCAACCGAGATTGTATATTTGCGAGTAAGGATTATGTGACGGTTGTGAGTAGGCCGCGTTCATGTGTTCCGGCGGCACTTGGTTAGTCTGAAAAATAGGACACTCTTCAAAGACATGGTTCGGTGCCTGACAGTATGAACAACTCGGATTGTGAATAGGTGGTGGGTTGATTTGGTTGACCCGCTTCCCAAAATACGCTGGAGCGGAGACGCGACACGAGTCGGCGACCATATACGCAAGAAAAATCCCTCACGTATACGCGCTAAGCCTTAAGTAACCCGAAACAAGTTATAAATTAACTGTAATAAATCATGATTACTGCAATATCACATATAAGCATCCACACATGATATCATATAAGTAAAAACTGGAATAACAACTGAATCTGATATAACGAGAATCAGGAAATAATATGAAGGCAAGATAGATAAGAATACCGGAATCGAATAGGAAGAAGCTCCAGCTCTTCGCGAAGCGTACGGTCTCAACGAACACCTGAACAACAGAAACAAAGCTTCCGATATCTGGACGTGCAAATCCAGGGTCGTCATAAAGCGACCTGGTGAGTGTGTGTGTAAAGGGTAAAGCTCGTGCATATAAACAATGTGCACAAAATAATAACAAGATAAACTGCATATATAAGATAAATATATAACATGATAAGCAGACAACTGAAGAATAACTGCATAACAACATAAATGAAGATAAAAGTCAACTATCACAACTGTAAATAAGCAACTGATATCTGAATGTGTAACCTAGCATATGTCACTAGTCTAGTTGGTTATTATTAACCTAACTAATGTAATACTTAGCTGTGCCCATACCACAGCCGTTTTTCCACATATCAAACAATATTATCGTTGTTGTAACTGTCTGCCATTGTAGTGCATGTGTTTTGGAAGAGTACCGTGCATGCTCGGTACCACGTTCTAACACCCCTGGCGCTGAACCAGGACAAGCCGCAAGGCTCTGACAACTGAATACCACAGCCCCACACGAAAAGACAACTAGTGTGATGCCGTAATCCGGGCATAGCCTTGACAACTGACAACTGAATAGGTAGCCAGTACTACCTTGGTTCCCCATGGTTGGAACCCACAACTTGGTACCATAAGAAATCCTTTCAAAATACACGATATGCATCATTAGGCACCCCTGTTCCCCGGGTTATAGTGTCTTTTATTAATAAGCAATCATGTGATTTAATATGTAATAGTAACTGATATCTCCAACAACTGTTGATGTCAATACTAGCTGATAATCTGACAACTGACAACTGTGATATCTGACAACTATGATATCTGACAACTGTGATATCTGACAACTGAGTAGCTGACAACTAATATTTGACATTTGAAATAGAATACTGGAGATATAGCCACTATTACAAAGGTGTCACTAACAACTGGTAACTGATACAGATATCTACCAACTCATATAAACTCTGAATACATAATATGATCACCAACAAATAGTCTCACCAATAACTGATAAACTGATAACTGCTATCATAAGATCACTGATATCGAATACATCACTATCACAATAACTCAATCTCTATTAATTGAAGTAATCGATAACTAAACATGAAGCATATGGTATATCCTCGAGATCAACAAGTCAATCACATGCCGAAATCATATCTAAAGACGAAACATCCTCAAAGAACTGCAATCTAGAATAGACCACTTATAAACCAATACAACCAACTCATAGTTTCAATAGTCACATGATCATCAAGTATCAATTCATATCGAGTAATCTGATACAATAAACTGTCATTTTAATATATATCAATAATCAGTGCTCAGTTCTCTCACTCTATCAATCTACTCTGATTCCCAAGTCCTCACAAGTTCTCACTTCTATCAAGGTCAATCATAAGATCCCAAAATTCAGCAACATATCAGATATATGTATCTAAGATCTATCAGGTCAAGTCAATTCAACCAATATCTATTCCTCAAAATCATATTCATCCAACTATACCCAATATCATAGCTCAAGGGGTAAAGTCCTCAATCCATAAAAGATCTAAGAACAGCAGTCAGACTAAAGTTAGTCGACTAGGGGAGGAGCAAGTCGACTAGGGGAGGGGTTAGTTGACTAACAAATAGGATAAATCGACTATAAAAGGGTACTAGTCGACTAATAGGAAAAGCAAGTCGACTAGTATAAGTATTAGTCAGCAACAGAGGCTACACAACTTCCAGAACAAACAACTTAGTCGACTAAGGCTATGATAAGTCGACTGATATAGGAGTACTAGTCGACTATAGTAAATGCAAGTCGACTATACTGCCTACAGTCCACAAACAGAGAGTCACAACTATTCTAAATGGAAACCAAGTCGACTAAAGGACTATGGTAAGACGACTAATAGGGGTATTAGTCGACTAATAAAAGGTCAAGTCGACTAATATACTTGCATACCTGATATTGAAATACACCTACACATATCTCCACATTCTCTTCAATTGTACACATGCTACACTCACGCACACAGCACCGAAGCATATGGGTTTCTACATTACATCTGTGCACACATAATAACTTACACACATATAATCAAGTAATACATGCGCACTACACATTAATTTACACCACACACATAAACATATCTACGAACACTTAATTAATTAAAGAGAGAGAGAGAGACACTCACATCATGGGGGCATGGGCGCGTTCACTCTCACGTCGGAGGGGGAATCCGACCAAGGGGGGACTCGGCCTGGACTGCTGCTGCTGGAGTTGGCCGGGGCTGCTGGAGGAGATGCACACGGCCACGCGGCGACGGAGCTCGGCAATGGAGAGAGGTGGAATCTCCGGCTGTATGGTCATGGTGCTGCCGCGCGCTGCTGGAGTTGCTATTGTTGTGGGCGTTGCTGTTGCGCTGGTGTACGCGGGCTCAGCCTGCTGGAGGAGGCTGGGCGGCCTGCTGCAAGCTGCGCTGCCCTGAAGTGCGATAAGGGGAGATCCGGGTACTGGGCGCGCCAATGGAGAGGGGAGGTGGTGGTGGCGGCCGTGGGTTGGAGTGGCTGGAAGAGAGAAGAAGGTGGGGTGGCTCCCATTGTCGTGGCTGCGCTGCCGGGGTCCTGCCATGGTGCTCGGGTGATGAAGAGGGTGGTGTTGGTGCAGATCTGGGATGTGCGGCAGCTGTGGAGAGGTTGGGCGGCTGATGATAGGATTAGTTTTGGGATTAAGGTTAGATTAGGGGAGGATTATATAGGATGGGTTATTGGGTGTTGGGGTTTGGGTCTCATTGGGTTTGCGATCAATAGGTTAATGGGTATAGGATCACCAATGCTTATTGGGTTTAGATAATCAAGAAAATGGAAATGGGTATGGGCTAAAAAGATAATAGGTAGGAACATGGATTAAAGGGAATAGAAAATGATACTACTACTAATGACAAACATAATAATAATAAAACAAAATAATAACAATAAGAATAGTAATAACAACAATAATAATATTAATTAATAATAACCATAGTAATAATTACTAATAATAATTAAAATGCTAATAACCATATACTAATAATAATAGTTAACAAACATTAATACTGATACATCATAATAATAACAATAATGTTATTAATAATAATAACATTAATAATAATAATAAAAATAATTAATAACGAAATGATAATTGAAATATCCACTACCAATAATATTAATCAATAATAGTAATAACAATGATAGAATAATAGTAATAAGTAACTAAAAATATTGATAATGAATATTGGTAATAATATATAAAGCTAAAATACCATTTACTATCTTAAAAATAATTTCCATATTTTAATAATGATAATAATCACAAGAAAGAAAATAACAAATTAAGTTGACTAAAAAAATAATTTGTAAATTAAAATAAATACTTTAAGAAAATAAAAATACAGTATTTCTATCTAGGGATCTTACACATTGGCTGGCTCTTTTATTTCTAAAGCCTCTATTCTCCTTATCAGGGTTGCAATCTTAGCTTCTGCAACTATAGATGACTCTAAGGATAGGAGCCCTCCTTTTGAAGTTATGGACTGTGAATTCCTTGATTTTTCCAAGGCTGGCTCCCATTGTAGGATTTTCTCAGCTAAATCCTCAAATAAATCTCAACCCTGATTTTCATCCTTTTGCAAGAACCCTCCCTGACACATGATTTCTAACAGGGTTTTCATTTGATAATCTAAACCATCATAGAGAATCTGGCACTGACTCCATTTCTCTATACCGTGATGAGGGCACTGAGCTAGGAGATCTTTGAATCGCTCAAAGTTTCTCCAGAATGGTTCGCTCGGTTCTTGTCTAAACTGCATGATATTCTTTTTAATGAGGGCAATCTTAAGAATTGGGTAGAATGTCTTCAAGAAGGTATTGACAAAATCATCCCACGTTGTAACTGAATCTACCGCCAACTGTACAACCATTTCTTAGTTAGGTCCTTTAGGGGAAAGGGAATGAAACGTAACCTAACGGCATCGTCTCCTAGCTGGCGAATACGCATCATGAGGCACACTTCTTTAAATTCTAACAAAGAAGTATGCGTCCTCCAATTTTAAACCATGAAACTTTGGAAGAATGTTAATAAATTGAGGCTTTAATTCAAAGTTATTTTCATTTGCCTAAGGCAATTTTATATATGATGGCAATGAGATTCTGATCGGGTAAAACCTGTCCTCAAGCGACGCCATCACTGGTTCTGAATGCAAGGGTAGAGAAGTGTTTCTGGTTAATCTGGAAGTTACAGGATCTCTAATCTACTATTGCATGCAGCACACCACAAAAAACGTATAGACAACAAACAATCAAAAAGAACAAAAAACAAACAAAAGAAAGAAAAACAACCATTAAGCCTTAGTCTAAGATACCTGGACCTAGACGACTCCTAACTAGTCTATTCTCCATGGGAGGTTGTTGCAGGAACTCGACTTCAAGCTAATCGGCCAAGAAAGGTCAAAACTCGGTGGAAGGTATCTGGGCGTGAGCCACGGGCCTTAATTACGCCAAACCACAGAGTTTTCGAGGCTTAACCTCTCAATCCACTTTCCTTAGACACTGATTTTGCAGGAGTATAGTTCTTATAATTTTCATCCTCGGTTAATCTCTTAGTGAGTCCGAGATGTCCCTAGGGCCGACGTCTATCAATTTTTAGTTAAGGCTTGGGATAGTGAGAGTGCACTTGGAGATGATTTTTGGGCTAAGGAAGGGCGATGAAATTCCCACTTTATCTTATTTATTTGGGATTTTGCCCTTAATGTCAATTGTGCAAGTGTACAGTATATTCACAATAAGGTAACACTCAAAGCGATAAATCACTCCAAAATATTGGTCCTATTCTATATGAGTGCACACGTACCTTTCTCCAACACTCTTCAACAGAAATAAAATGAATTGAAATAGACACGTGTTCTAAATGCAAGAGTCTAATCCAAATTTCAATTAAGCAACAAATGGATTTCTGTTGAGTTTATTACACATGTATAAGGTGAAGCATTCAAGGGAACTAAAAACTTTGAGAAAGCAATTTGAGCGATTTTCGACAACCCTACAGAAGAGTTTGTTAGTACTTCAATCGGAGAAACTCGCTTTTACACGAATTTTCCGAGGGCAAATGAATCCTCATGCAACGTCTTTGGCCACCAATTTTGCTTCCTGTGATAGTACATACAAGAACAAAGAAAATTTTTTAGTATTGAATAATAAAGCTGTTCACTCCCCGGCAACGACGCTAAAATTTGATCGGCAAAAAGCAAGCACAAGAATAACTAAAGGAATGTGGATCGATGTTACTGTTTTTGCGTTTCTTCCGTACTAGTAAAGTGGCTATACGGGTCGTATCCACAAGAAGAGACAGCGATGAAAGCTTGATGCGGCTTCTTTGTTCAAGAAAAGAGAAAGTTCTTTGTTTCAAAATAAAAAATTTGAAACTGAAAACAAGTTAGTTTCAAGAATTGTTCAGAATGGTATGGTGATTTGTAAAAGTGATATTTCTAGATGATAAAAACACATGGCTAACTTTCTACTAAGTGCTGCCACTAATCTCTAACTTCTTGAAGATGTAGCCTCAAGATAGATCATATGCAAGCATAACCCTTATGCATAGGAACTATTCACGTGGAAATCAAGTGAAAGTTCTTCCTTTAACTTAGCTTTACACGGCAAAAATTTGAACATTCCCTTATCAAGGTCCAATAGAAGGCAAGAATAAAGGAAGAAACAAGTGCACTAATGGTATCGGCAAAGTTAAAAGGAATATCTCTAACTTACAAAAACAACTAAAGATTACAATTTATAAATCATCAAAAACCCGTTAAGCATGAAATATAAGAAAAGGAATACTTGAAGTAAGTTAGAGTTAGAACCCTCATCTTAAGATATCATAGCTCTCATTTGCACGAGACTTATTTGACACTATTGACTCATGTAGGTTAATCAATCAAGTTGTTAGAGATTAGTGGGTTAGTAGTTAGTTAGTCATGCAATAAGAGAGTTAGTTAGACATGGTAGTAAAAGAAACAACAAAAGAGAAGAAGTAAAGAGAAAGAGTAACACACTAAAACAAAGAGGTAGCAACAAATAAAACACCAAGTAAATGGAAAGAAGAAAGAAAAGTAATTACTTGTATAAGCTTGTCACCTTCAAATACAACTTTTGTACACTCTCTCTCTTTCACTCTAATGTCTAAAATAATTAGAAGAAGAAGCAAACATAAAATAACTACAATCCTAAAAATAAGATAACAACAACTTCCTAAAGCTTTAGATATCTCCTCTATGGAAACCCAAGGGGAGTATTTATAGGCACCAGGGGAAAGGGGGCCAGGGGGACAACCCCTGGCCCAAAGCATGGGCGCGATCGCGCCCATATAGCCGCAGAAACACGTCTAGAGCCGCGTTCTGTGGTAGTACCAAGGCGGCGCGTGCAGCGCCGCCTGCTGTGTCTGGTCACGTCCGTCCCCTGTCTTCTGGATCTTCTGGTTTGTTGATTTGATGCCCTGGGCTGACAAATTCTCCTCCCTAAGGTCAATGGCTAGTTGGTAGGCCTTTAATCACCATTAAATTGTGATTTAGGGTCTTCTTCTTCATTGCACACCATGGACCTAGAATCACACAAGCAAACCATAATTAGCAGAATTTTATTTTATGATAAATGTGCAGATGTGGTAAAAATTTTGCAGTATTAGAGACTAATTAATGGCATTCAAACAAAGCGTTAAAACAATGATTGTCTAAACCAATAAAGTAACGATCAAGTGGGATACAAGAAATACCCTCGACGATAATGATTTCTCCCGATGGCAAAACCATTGCAGAGGCATTCACCTGCATCTATTCCTCTGAGATATGCGTATACTTACTGGTGTCAGGAGGAGCAGGCTGATCACCGAAGTCGTACTCGTCTCCCGAAAACCCAACTTGTTTCTCAGACGATGAAGACGGTACTTGAACGAAGGAGGCCTCGATGGCTGGGGCTTTACCACTGAGAAGTTCAATGGTAGGACTGGGCTTCACAATCTGAGAAGTCGGCATCAAGACGCTAGGAGAGCCTGGCTGTTGCACCTCCACCATTTCTTCATGAGCGGAGGAAACTTCCAGCTCAGTTGAAACTCCCGACTGAGTTGGGATTTCAACTTCAACCCTCACCATCACTTCTGCGGCCGGCAGTTCTGCAACTATAGCCCCTTCGGCCACCACAGACTGGCTTGCAGATTTTACTTCCACCAGGAGTGCGGGGCCCATATTGTGCAAACCCGGGGATGTAGAGCTGGGACTGACTCCTCTTTTTCTTCTTCTTCCTGCACCTTTGTACCAAAAAGGATTATTCCGGACACGTGCTAAAGCTGTAGCCTCAAACCCTTTTCTTGTCTTCTTCTGGCTAGGCTCACCTTTGGAAGCAGAAGCCTGGGGGCACTTAGGCACAACTTGCTGATCTTTCTAGTGGACTGCTCCTCAGCAGCTTCTGCTCCGGACTCTGACCCTGGAGCTCCTTCTGTTCTCCTAGCCTCCTTCCTGGTCTCCTTCCCGGCCTCCCTCTCAGCTTCTATGTATTCACTCATCCCCCGCATACGACTACTCTTAGAACCCGACTTGACATTAGATGCTTTAATACTCTTGATACAAGAAGTATTCATTCCAAAACCGGGTACCCTACTGGCAATGGAGTACCACATGCAGAAGCCGAGACTCATATAACAATTGGGCATCTTGTGAGAGAGGTTGAAGATGGCCCCTGTCCCCCCGACTAAACTGTAATATCATGCTCGGGCACCTTCAAATAGATTACTGCTAAAGCGAAGGCCAGTGTTGGGGTTGCTGACTGATTAGTCTACGATTATGCATTATTATATCGCATTTTCCTACCGATTTATGAATAAATTGTCGGTCTAAACCGTGTTTTGGTCTCTATTGTAGGTAAATCAAGAGTTCAAGGGTAAAGGAGTAATAAGAGCTTAATTAATTCCATTTTATGGTAATTAATCCCGGATTTCGTGGAGGCCAAGCAAAGGAACATCTAGAAGATACGTCGAACCAAGACCTTTGCTCACGTCAGACGAATATTCGGGCGAAATCACCAGAAACTGGATATATCAGGAACATTCTCGAAGCGACGGAGACCCCCTGCCAAAACCAGGGACTTTTGTCCCTAGTATGGCCGTGGATCCGCAGCCATAGCCGCGGATCCGCGGCCCTTTGGTGGGGCCCGTCTCATCTTCTAGAAGGTCCCTATGCCTATATATACCCCTGTATTTGGCCAAAACGCGAGCAGTTTTCATTTTTAGGAGTAGTTTTTGATTTTAGGAGAAGTTTAGTGTAGTGTAGATAGGTGTTCTTCATTTCATTTCTCTTGTATTTTCTTTTGTTTTTAGATCATGTATTAGGGCTGAGAGATTCAGAGAGAGATTGAGAGGGATTGATGTAATAAATGGTGACAATCTATGTAAAGGTGCCTCCTTTCTTCTCTATTGTAATCTTCTTCATCTTTTACATGTTGCTTGGCTAACTTTTCTTCTTCTCATGGCAATCTAACTACTAGCCACTAATTAGCTAACCACTTACTTGATAATCCCCATGAATCTAGTAGCCTCTACAAGGCCTTGCTCTTGCAAGAGCCATTGATGGCTCATGATGATAGGTTCTAACATCTAACTTGCTAACTTGCTAACCAAGCTAACTCTCTCTTATTTCATGCTTGCTTCTAATGGTTTTGATGATCTAATGTTTGTATTAGCTTGCTCTTGATGCAAGTTTGAATGTGAAGAACCATCTTATTTGCCATGCTTGTATCGTCTCTTGAAGCCAAGGATTAGTGATGGCCAAGGATCCATGTGAGGCAACTATCACTAAGAGGTTAGCATGATTAGTGGATCAATTAGTAGCTAGTAGCCATGAGCTTTCTTTTACCTTGTTTTGAAAATCAATTCTTTTATCTTTGCATCGTTGTTTTCACCGCTTTCTTTGTTTGTCTTTGTTTTTATTTTCTTTACTACAAGCTTCTTCTTCTTTTCTATTTTGTTTTCCAAACCACTCCTCTTTTGTTTTCTTCGCTGTTTTTCATCGCCTTCTCCACCTACCACATGCTTGTTTTCCTTTTCTTTTCTTTTCTTTTCTTTTTCTAATTCTTTAACAAAGAAGAACTGTTAACATAAAACGTGAATAAAAACTGTTAATGCTTCTATCGCCTCCCGTCCCTGTGGATTCGACCCGTTGAGCCAATGCTATAACGGAAGTATCGAGGGAATATTAGCACATGCGGCTTTTACATTGATTTGACAAATTACACATTTAAGAGTGCTAGTTTCGCCCCGATCAAATTTTTGGCGTCGTTGCCGGGGAACGGGAGTGCTTTTGATTTCACGTTTTTATTAACATTGTCTTCTCTGTTTTGGTGTGCAGGACATTCTTTACATGATCTTAACATTGCAGAACATAAACTAGCTTTGCATCTCCCTGCTCTTGAAAGCAGGGCTCCAGCTTCTAAAGAACCGCCGCGCAAACGCGACTTTTGCCGTGAAAACGCGGCCATTTGTAATCATTGTGTATCTTGAATTATATTCTCATGTGATATATTATTGATTTGCTCATCGAAAGTGAAGATATTCAAATCAAATTTCCTTTTTTCAAAGGGGACTCTAAAATTAGGATCTCCAATATATGTCTTCTCATTAATATAATCGCATCCATTCTTAAATAATTCATCAAAAAACAGATATTCACTATCTATACCTTCACTTTCTTCATCACAATTGTTCTCAATGAAATTTACCTCAAACATTTGGTCTCTCATCTTACGAGGTTATTTTTCTAGGTTGAAGACATTGACCTCTTTAGTCATGTCTCCAAAGGTCAACCTCATGGATCCGTTCCTACAATTAATGATCGCATTTGCAGTCACAAGGAACGGACGCCCTAAGATAACGGGAGTTTAAGACCTAGGATTCGATGTAGGTTGGGTCTCAAGAACAATAAAATCTACTGGGTAGATAAACTCCCTGACACGGACAAGGACGTCTTTAATTTTCCCCTTGGGAACTTTCACTGAACGATCAGCTAGTTGGATGTGACTCGAGTTGGACTAGGATTGCCCAACCTGAGTTGTTGATAAACTGAGAAAGGGAGCAAGTTGATACTTGCCCCTAAGTCAAGAAGTACATGACTAATCTCGGCTTGTCCTATAGTGTAGGCAATGGTGGGATAACCTGGATCCTTGTACTTGATAGGGATCGGACCCGACAGTAGCTCACTAATGTTAGTGGCTAAGAAGACTTTCTTAGGTACATTAGTCTTTCTCTTCTTGGTGCACATGTCCTTAAGAAATTTTACATAAGATGGGACTTGTTGGATGGCATCAAGAAGTGACACATTTATCTTCACTTGATTGAAGATCTCAATTATCTTATCCATGTATGGATTCTGCTTGTTGTTTTTTTAGCTTATTAGGAAATGTCATTATAGGCTTATGCACCTGACTGGTTGACTTATCCCTTTCAGATTCGTCAGAATTGAAAGGATTAGGACTAGATGAGGTGGATGCTTGTATGTAGTTGTGCTGAATGAAATTGGATGATGCTGATACTTGTTATTAACTTTTTTTCTCGACCTCAATATATGAACAACATTATATTCAGTCAACGATTGATTCTCAGCCAAATGGGCTTGTTGAGAATTTTTAGAATTCGTTACTGGCTGAATGGACAAGGTACCTGATAGGTAGTAAAAAATGCATATTTATCACTACATTTACTATCATATTTCCCTATGTATTCCTATAATTATGCACTATTACTAATGTTTTATTATTTAATGTGTGCAGGCCTTGAGTAATTATTTAAATAAAAGAATAAAGCCTAAATGAAGCCCAGAAGCCCAAAAAGCCCATGCGCAAGCCCATGTGCAAAAGTTGCAATTACTAAAAGAAGAGGAAGGGATAGACTTCTACTCAACACTAATTGCTTGCAGGACAAGACTATAGATAAAGGGAGAATATGTTGGCCCAAAGGCCTTTCACTCTAGTTTTGATGATGATTAACTCATGTAGTTATGTGTACTAATAATCTTGTGATTTTAGTTTCAGATCATTAATCAAGTTATTAGTTGGTGAAAGCTTCCACACATCTTTCACATGTTGATTCAAAAGCCCGAGCATCAAAGATCATATATAGCAATTGCTCGGTGTATCAAAGAGTTTTGGATCGAGTCGGCTTGGAGATTGCGCTCTACAAGAAGACTTCGGTACCATAGTTTAGTTTTGTGTTTAGATCCAATTTGTAAAGATTAGAATAGTATGATAATGCTCAAGTTCACAACACACACGTTTCATGTTTTGAATATTGGTTTTTGGTTTTTCGGTTTTAGGTTTAACTGATCTTGGTTTTCATGAATAGATAGATCAAAACAAGTTTACATGGTTTAATGTATATATGATTTGTTCTATATACATGCATGCTTCAACTCTTAGACAAACTTAGTTTTGACTTAATTATTCATGTGTTTTATGTTTTTGTATTTTTGACAAAACATATTTTGGAATTAAATGACAAAAACATGGATATATAGTTGTTTCATGTATATTGGATTTCTATCCATATGCATCATGCCTAAATGTTGTTTAAATATCATGTTTTTGTATTTGGAAGAGTTTTGGACAACACGTATTTTCTATTCAATATCCAAGTTTTAGAAATACAGTTTTTGGTTTTTGGTAAAATGATAAGACACAAAAATAGTTCATATTGATTGATATTTGAGCTAAACTTTTTACCACATGATTATATATCAATGCAAAATGATAAACTATTTTTGGTGATTTTTAGAAAGATAAAAGAATTTTTAAACATGTTTTTAACTCTGTTTTCTGTTCAGGCTTCACCAGTCGACTAGTCTTCTGACCAAGTCAACTTGGCTGAAGTCGGTCGACCGGTTCGGTCGACCGACGTGCACAGATCTGTGCACGTTTGGCAGACTTGAGACGGTCGACCGTCCGGTCGACCGAGTCTGAGAGCAGAGCTCTCTGTTTGTTTGGGTCGACCGGGGCGGTCGACCGTAGCTGCCAACGGGCAAAAATTGACCGTTGGACGGTCGACCGTCCGGTCAACCGCAGGGTTATTTTGGCAAAATCTGCTGCCAACGGCTAGTTTCCAGATTTGCCTATAAATACCCCATTTGTAAGAGTTTTTTCTCTAAGATTTTTTGTGCGAATTTTTCCTTACTCTCTGGTGTTTTCACAGCAATCAAAAGAGGTTTTTGGATTCAAATTGAACAATCTTTTTGTGTTTTTTTATTAGGGTTTGAAAAACCAAAGAAAAGGGATTTTGGGAAAAGCTTTTGTTTGAACTTCACTATCTTCATTTCTATTTTTTTCCCAAAGATTTTCTTTGAGTTGCTGGTTTCAAATCCCTTGGTTTTCTCCACACTTGAGCAAAAATCTACTATCTTTTCTATAGGATCTTTGTGTGTGAGAAAGAGATTGTTTGTGGTTGTTGTTTAGACCACCACGTTAAAAACCCAATCTTTGTTTGGCTTTGTGCCTTGGGTTGTATCCCTCAAGTTGTGAGGTGATCCTTGTGTTTGCTTTGTGCTAATCCCTCGGGTTGTGAGGTGATTGTTTTGTTGGATTGGAGCTTGCCTCAAGGAAGAGGTTGTGGTTGTAAAGAGAGGAGTTTGGGTACTCCTTGTGAGAGTCCTAGGTGGACTAGCTAGTGGATTGGAAATCCTTCGTGTGTCGAAGGCGGGGATGTAGAGATAGGAGCTCGAACCTCGAAACACATCTTGTTATTTGCGCTTGATTTATTGACTCTCTCTCTATCTCTCTCTTTACTTTGTACCTTGCAAATATTCATATTGTGCATTCATAATTGCTTGGCTTGGTTGTGTGTGCATCATTTGTTGATTGCACTTGAGTGTATTGCATTTAGTTTTTAAATTTCGCATTGAGTTCACTAGATTAGCATAATCACCTAT